>JAZHYW010000326.1:0-242567 GCA_037355805.1 Ixodes ricinus
ACAGAAGGCCCGCTCCAAGCTTTGCGCTCGCTCTTGTATGCTTCTCTTCTGCTCACACCCATAGTAAAACCGAGTAAAAAATCAAAGGTGTCATCGGTTTCCAGAGGATCGTAGCGGGTCAAGAGATTCGACGAGCCAAAAGATCAAGCGCGTTAAGACATTCAATATAAGTCAAGAGGTCCAACAAGTCGAGAGTTTCAACGAGTCAAGAGGTACAACGACTCAAAAGACGAACTCTTGAAAAGACCTATGGCAAGTTAAAACTCCTCAGTGTATCTTATTTGCCTGAGGCAAGTTCACTATTAAATAAGGGATGTGTGTGTGTGTGTGTGTGTGTGTGGGGGGGGGGGGGGGCTCTAGTCATAGATCAACATCCGCTCGAGATATTTTGTTGTTATTTTTTGTTCTAAATTAAAAAAAAAAATTTTTTTGCTGGAAGATGGTGTTTCGAGTCCTCGATAGAGCTCTTTGTACTACAATATAGTAACATTGCACTCGGTCATCAGGAGTCCTGGAATATATTTATGAAGCCAACATTTGCTGCGTTTTGAAGGCGAAGATGAGTTCAGACACAATATTGGATCGCCTGATTTGTTATACCTTTTGACTTGTTCAACGTAAGTCAAGAGATCAATTCTGGGACGAGAGCTCCAATTTAGGGGTTAAACTAGCTAAGAGATCCACAATGAGCCAAAATATCAAACAATAAAAATATCACAGGAGAGAGAGAGAAAAAAAGAAGCTTTGGTACTTGTTCAAGTTTTATTACTGCATTTTTTCGTAGTTTGGGGCGGCATTGACCTACAAAGAAGGCTTTCTGAGATGTATGCAGGCAACGCAAAGTGTTCCCTTCCTTGTTGTCTTTCGTTCGCAGTTAGTGCTCACACCAGCGCCAGACTTACATTATTGTTCGCCTTGTGAGCTTATTCTGAGGTTGTGTTCATCAGGAGACCTCGTTGAGTGCTGCCGCGCCCTGCTGCTATACGTTTTCTGCGTCTTGTTTGCTAAGCCCTGCCACGGCTGCCACCAGCATATTTAGCACGAGCATCTTTGGAATAAAATACGCTTTCATTCAGTGAAAAACTCTGCCTTCTACACATTCAATTTACCTGTGTTGTGAGAGCTGTTGGAAAACAGGAATTAAAATACACTCCTTCAGCGTCGGAAAGCGTCCAATCCTAGTAACGTAGAGTGATCTCCCTGAACGCTGCAGACGCTTGAGACCGCTCATCTACAGTTTACATTAGGTTTGTCTACAGTCAAGAATGGTACTTTCCTCGCTGGAATGACAGATTCGTTCTTTTTTCCTTCGATTTCTCAAAAAGACACGCGCTTAAATGAACAGGGACGTTCGGTAAATTTGGCAAACAGCGTCCAGGTTAAATTTTCACATTCCTCAACTTACCGTTGATTCATTGTGCATAGTCTAACTGCACGATCAGACTCCTTTGCAATTTCGCTTCAGGTGAGACGATTCTTGGAATTCGCTGATGCGAAATAGCGTCCAGTACGGATTCAGATCTCACTGCTTCACGCGACGGGGCCCCAAAATTCAACTTAACACGAGACCGAGATGCACTGCCCAATCGTACCTCGGGTACGCGTTGAAGGCTCGACGCAAGCAACGCGGCCGCTTATTTCGCTGCTGGTGGTGACAGCCACCAAACGCGCGCTCCATTTACTCTACTGCCTCTATCCCTGCACACCTGCCTTAATCAACGACGTGGGAAAATTTGTCAGTAACCCAAAACGTCGCCATTTTGAAAGCGGAAAGGAAAGGAAGCATCTAAGCAAATACGTCACTTCCTTTGATTTGTAAAGGAATGAATAAAGAAACCTTACAATAAAAGAGCCAATATAAGGTAGGTCGATTCATGATTCGCAAGCTCGCCCGCTTACGAAAGGTAAGGAGCTGATCTAATGAAATGAAGCTTCTTGAGTTCGGAAATAAGTGCTTCTTAACGCCTGGGCTCAGCTTTTGTAGGTGGGGCCATGTTATTCAGAGGCTGAAATCTAAGCTGCTGTCGTGCTTTGTGGGTGATGCTGAAAAAATAAAACACAACATTGTTTGGAAAGACAACCGTAAGAAAAGCTAGAGGTCTTAATACAGAGATTGCTTCAAGTAACGAATGTATACCTCGTCAATAAAGCTTCATTCCAGATCCTGAACTTTAGTTAGAAAAAAACAAAATGACGACGCTAAGAGTCGTCTCTGTTCCCCTTCCTCCTTTCCCCTCTCTTAAAAAAAATTTAAGAAATTGTGTGATGGGTCAGAAACATTGTTGTTTATTTATCGATCGCCGTCCAAGAGCACATATCGTTCTTCAGCTGAAGGTTTTTCTCCGGCCTCGTCAGTTGCTGAGCACTCTCGATGTATTGCAGTGGTAGGTTGTCGGCGTCCACTGCTGAGCACGAGGGCACATTCAGTGAAAAGCTGTATTATCATTAAACTACCGCTGACGTTGCGTGAACTTACACCGATACATGACTGCAAATTACCATGACAACCAAGCGTTGCACCGACTGCTTGTCATTGTAAATAGCAGTCGTGCCTCAACAGAAGCCCCCACTACGTAACCAAAGACATAGAAACTCCAGCACCGTGTGAATGTGCCTATAAACATTCTAGCCCTTTTTCAGGGTCAGTAATAAAAAGATTTCGGCTGACGTCATTTTTCCAGTGCCAGTGTTTGGCTCACTTCTCGAATTAACGAACAACTGCTTGCTAAGCTTCATATATTGCACGCCGCACCTTTCGATGTGAATGTTTTATACACGTTGAATTAAATTACAATGAACTACAGTCGAAGCTATGGGCCGAAAGGTTACATCAGGAACTATAGTTAGTGACAAAATAGGATCAATAGAAGCTCCGTCTCCAAAACACGCTCGCTGCTTCCCGTCGGGCTTTGGCTGTGCGTTCGACCAAGTGTTATCAACTGAAAAGAGCATCTACTGGGTCCTTAAAGGAGTGGTGAGGCACTATGCAGTTTGACTTTTTTCACTTTACACGACCTTACAGGCACTAATAGAGCCATGTGTACTTGCATGTAAAGCCATTGACCAAGAAACCTTTGTTGCGGTTTAATTAAAACAAAAATCGAGCGTTTTCTTTCAATTTTCTTTTTCCAAAACTTGAAGGCGGGTTGAGCGTGCTGTAGCGGGGGCGATACAATGACATAGTTTGGAGGTCGCAGTGCTGGCATAGTCCCCCAGTGACGATATTTGAGTGCGGCTCACATAATTAGACCCGATCATTTCGTGAGCACTCGATTTTGGGCTCGCGATGATCAATTGATCGACGAGCCATTCGGGTAGTGGCTCGTGTGCAATTGCTGCAGTAACGACAATAACCGAACCCTTACAATGCCTGGAACTCATCTCGTGTCCTGTAATTTGCCACTCCCAGCGCGTGGCTATGATAATCATTGGCGGCATATAATCGGCACCAGATTACGTGGACGCTTGTTCTGGCAGCAATTTGAAGAAAGGAACGCTGCTCGTTTTTTTTAAACATTTTTGCGACCATTTAACGAGCAAAAAAATTAGCGCATGTTCCATAGGTTATAATCGTCAGGAATTCATTCTAAGTTATATTAAAGCAAAATACAAAAAAAGCGTTGCACCACCCCTCTGCTCTGTCACCGAGTAAAGTTAGAAACATAGGAGGTATATTGCGCCGATTACGTATAGGTGCGTAGAGACACGCGCGCTGATGCGCACGGCAGATGAATGTATCACGTGGTCTCTAACCGGCCCTTGGTTGGTCCTGGCACAGCGTAGCTTTGGCGGTTTCGATCTGGATGAGCATCTTACCGTTGTGCGGTCGTGTATCATTAAAAAGTGTCCCCCAAAAAATTTTTTTTTCGTACGAAAAATATGTATCGCATTACAAAACACGCATTTTTCTTCCAAATGTATCCCTGGCAGTCCGAACTAGATCACAAAGTTTCAGGACTAAGCGTTATCTTAATCAAAGGTTATAAACGATTTTCTCGAAATTTTGAATGGCAAAATGGCGGCCGACGGACCTCTTATAATACATAGAGCTGAATGGCACCAGTCGAAGAAAACGGACGAAGGCGGGCCCTATTTTTTCATTGAAATTTTCAGAAAATCGCCTATATATATTGATTGAGATAATGATTAGTTATGAAACTTTGGCAATTAGTTCGGACCGCTAGGGCTACATTTGGGCGGACAATGAGCGTCCTCTGACGCAAAGTTTATTTTTGCGATGAAAAGAACTCTGCAAATAAAAATCAAGACACCCATGCGCGACGCACATTAAAGACCCCAGGTGCTGAAACACCAGACGCTCATGGAGGCTGACTAACGTACGGCTGTTGGAACAGACGCGCAGCATTATAATCATTATTTGTAGCTGAGCCGCGTTGAAGAAAGAAACTGCGCATGTTTTCGATTGTCCGACTTTCTGATAAGCATACGCAGATGCTGTCACGGAGAGCCACTAAATAAACTACGCTTCAGACTAACGACACTTCGGCCGTCATGGTGCTTAAAATATAAAAAAGCTCCTACATGTCTGTCTCTGTCCACTGTTTCCGTTTTGCTCTCTTCGTATTGAGTATTAATCCAACACGCTCGTCAAACTCATCAACTCATTTTTATCCGCAATCGCAGGATACACGTGTAAGTGCTCCACAAATGTTTTAAAAAAACCTTTGTGATACCAAAACGATATCACCTAAGCTTCCGAACACCGTTTTTAAAGCCGAGGAAGTCGCATTTTTGAATTGTGACAATCGACCTTAGCGTCTGCCCTGCACGAAGCACCAAGACGGTGGCGTCCACTAGAAGATTGGGGAACGGAGTGTCGATAATCTAAGTGTGGCTCATTGAGTGGCTGACGCATGCTCATGTAGTGCCTACAATGCAGAACGAGCAACAGTAAAATACCCTTGTGCACTGTCCAACGCTACACCTTCCGCAGCTCATAAATGAAGGATGTGAACTGACTGTACAGAACCGGCTGCAGCAAACACGGATTGTGGCGCCATTCTTGTTTTGCGCGTTGCACGTGGGCACCAGTCGTCTCGGAGAGCTGTCGGTGTTCGTAACACCCCCTCCCCCTCTTATGTTTAGAACTCCCTACCATTATCTTGAGTATGAAAATTCGTGCAAAAGTACCCGTGGAGCGTTTCAATACAATCTATACGCCACGCTGTTAAAACTTAACAAACGCGCAGAGTCTGGAAAAAAAAGGTAGGCGAGATGGCTTAGGCACGCAACGGCACTGCTTGACGCCTTCATAAGTAAGGGGAGACCGTGTGAGTCTGGGGTTATATTTATACCCAGGTGGGTGCAGGAAAAAAACAAGACTAATAAGGGGCGGGAGGGGTGCTGGCATGCACCAAATGGCAGCTAATCTAAAACGCTGATTCCTTGGGTTACCTGGAAAGTGTGAAAAGGTATTTGCTTCAGTCATCAATTGTAAGCGCGATTTACTATTTGATTCCTTCTACGCAAAAGGTAAAACAAAACAAAAATTTAGAGCCCTTCTACCTATACTCTGTTTCATACTTTCTGTGCAACGCTGTCAAAGCTACTGGCGCGAGCATGGGGCTTGATCTCGTTGATCATTTGCACGCGTTCTCGCGCAAACTAAACCATACATGAAGCCACGCGCTCGCGCCTGTAGCTTTGACAGCGTTGCACGCTAAGTATGAAACCGAGTATAAGGCCCCTCTACTCTGGGAAAAGTGGCGCTATTCATTGTTGTGGAAATGCTCAAGACACGTGTCGCGCGCAACTTCTGGGAAGAACATGGCGCCTGAAATCTAGCTCAGTGCTTCGCTTTGCCGCCATGATCTTCCCAGGGGCTGCACGTGGCACGTGCCTCGTGGATCGACGCAACTTGTGCTACTTTTGAACCATGAAGGGGCTTTACTTGCACCCCGTGAGGAGGGAAGTCCAGCGAAGCTGGCGCTCTGGTAGAGACAGTGGTGTTTTATTCTATCGCGGCTACGCCAATCACGGAGCAGGCTCTAGTGCGCCGCAAAGGTGGCCGCCGAAGAGCGCGCGGCATTGCACAATGTCATAGTGGAGAGAGACGCCGCACGTGGCGAGGAGTACACACGAACTCATCTCTGTTACGTCACGGCGCGGTGGTGGCGCGTCGGGCGCACTTCCGGTCCGGGGCTGCGGGCGGAAGCTGCCATGGGGCACGCGCATTCCTGTGTTACTTTGGAAGGAACGAGCCAAAAACCTGCCTTCTCGTCAAAACGCCGCGACTGGGGCTTTACCAAATGAGTCGGGAAAGGTTTGAAGGTCAGTTTTCGTTTTCTGCCTGCTCGGTTCGTCCGAGTACGTAAACAGGGGCCGTGAAAAAGGAAAAACAGACGCCGTCGGTCCAAGATTTCTTGGGCGGAAAGCACTTTGGATTGAGTTCACGGATGCTTGTGGTCGTCAGGTTTATTTGTTTTGTTCCAACATGAACGCGGGAAAACCGTCAAGTTGCACGGACCACCTGCGGACTACGTTCAGTGCGTCATCACGTTCAAACGGCCACCTCATCGTTCGAGCTGTCGTCTGCTCTCGCAAACATTTCTGCTTGTCGTCTGCTCGTTCAAACGACAGCGGCCCGTAGGCCAACCGTTGACCCGGTAATTGCGATAAGAATTGCAGACCTCAAAAGACGTTTAAGTTTGAAGGTTGCTTCGGGTAAGCAGGCTCGGTGTAAAGAGTAGATATAAGGAGATGTTGATACTTGTTACAAGTGGCCATTACCGACTTGTTATGCCTGATTCACTCGGTCCGACTCCGCTTGCGATTTTCGGTATTGACGTCGACATCTCAGCTACGGTTCACGCTTTTGCAGCCCGAGCGACGTCGCGACTGAAAATTGCGAGCGAAATCTCATCAGGTGAATCAGGCTTTAGCGTCCATTCTGCGGCGTCCACTCGGAATGAATCGCCGCATGTTACATTATTCACGTCGAGATTTGCGGTGTAACGAGCCTCGTTGATTTCGCTGAGGCCACTCAAGTAGTCAGACATTGCCAGGAAGAGGTAGATTCAACAATTTCAACGCGAAAAAGAGCGCGGGGACTCACACCGACGCCTACAACTTCCGATTCCAATGGTTTGTTTATGGGCGGCGGCGAGCTTCTTGCCCGCACCCCCATCACGCATGCACGATATCGGTGGTGTCCGCTAGAGATGCTCCGGTTTGTTTGTAAACATGAGTTGGTGTATACACGACTTGGGAAAGAGGTGGCGACGACGGAAAGGAGTATAAAGTGGGACATGCATCGTTGCGTTTGAAAATTGCTGGTCTACGCTTGGTCTGTCGCCAGAGACGATCCTCCAGAACCTAACCATAAACAGCTTCGCTGAAAAAAGATAAAAAAAGATTATGAAAGCTTTTTTTTATTTTGTTTTCCCGCACTCAAGAAGGAAGCGAAAACTAGAGGTTAACGAGCTTTTCTCTTGGGACAGCACAAATAGAATTGTATGTAGAGCATGAATATTCCATGGGTTCAGGGATTCTGAACGCAGTCCTATTATGCCCTCCCTTATGCTGCCAAGAGTATCGTAAAAGGGGCCTTAAAGCTTATCTTAATACGCGGACCCATAAAATAAAATGGCGCTGGTTTAAGAACGGTTGCAGTGGGAGCACCAATACGGTCTCGGCAACATATAATAGCAATGCTAACCTTAGACGTGGCAGCTCTCCGCTACATTTAACAAAACTTTTGGACGTTCGCGGGCGGCCCCAATTAAAGGGATTTAGCTTCTAGTCTATTTGTACTAGACCCGTTTCTAGTTCCCCCCCCCCCCCCGGCCCCGCACAAGAAAAAAAGTATAAGAAAAATAAGAGGGGCAAGATTTATTTTTCTCCCAATTAGTGTCTGGGGATTCATCACGGAGTGGCACAAATGAAAAATCGCAAGCGAATATTATGTCGCCCCAAAAACCACGAGCTTAGAAGCGCAAATGCAATTTCCTAATGCGCTGTTCCGAGTTTTCGCGTCCGGTTCTCTAATTAAAACCGTCCTGCGTATACGCTTCAACACTTGCGATGGTTGCTCTCGAAAATGAAATAATATACAGCGCCCGAAAGAAGCCGACACAATTTTGGATGAAAGTTTTTAATCAAGATCTAATCTTGGCCGTTCTTGTTGCTTAAAACGAAGTACAAATTTAAACTCCAGTTGAGAGTACTTGAAATGAGTTTCATTTCATTTCATTTACTTTCTCTCAAGGCTCGGAGGCATTACAGAGAGAAGTAGGTTAGTTATTTAAAACGAGAATAATGCAACGCTAAACAAGGAAAAAATACATTCATATCTAGTGAACAAGGCAAGAAATACGTAAATATGAGAATGAACAAAGAAAGGAAATACAGCAATAATTCAAAAAGGTAGGAACAACGTTAAGGAACATTATTTAAAAAAAAGATTGAATTGCAGTTTTAAAATTAGCGCCGTTAGTTATTGAGACCATTGGTGCGGGAAGGCGATTACAATCAATGACTGCCTGGGAAAGAAAAGAAGCATTAAAAATAGAGGTGCTAACTATGACGGATGCCTAGTTTTAGTTAGCTATTCTTGCGCGATGATTTCTAAGTATTTCTAAAAATCATGTTCTGCGAAGTGCCGGGTTATAGGGATGAATCTTGTGAAATAAACATAAGCGATATAATTTTCAGCGAGAAGAGAAACTAGGCAATGATAGAGATGCTTTTATAGTGGTGACATTAACTGTGCGATGATTGTTTGAAGGAATAAAAGGGTCAGCGCTATTTTGAATTAACTCAATAGAAGCAGCTAGGGTAACTTCAGGGTTCCAGATAAAGGCTTCATATTCAAGTTTTCTGCGGATTATGCGGAGGGCAAGTTCGTCTGCTTCTCGCGCAGGGGGTAGCGATGACGTCAGAACGCCGGGCCCTGATTGGCTGATCGCGGTCCCCTATCTGAGCGTCGTCTGCTCCCTTGCAACGTCGTCTGCTCGCAACGTCGTCTGCGTCTGTCTTACCTTTCCTGCGACTTTTGCAAGTGGAGAGGCCAGATTCACGAAACTATCTTACGCCAAAAATATGCGTAAGACAAAACTTAAAAACAAATTCGTATTCACGAACCAAAATTTTCGTAAGTTTTGCGCAGGTTACGACAAAATCCTAGGACAGCTCCGAAGCTACGTACTTGTTACGATCAAATCAGCATGGCCGACAGCGTCGTGGTCGCGACGAGCAACGGACGTTTATTTTTTTACGTGCGCTTCTCTCGCGTCTCGACTTCAAGCAGCAAGAAAAAAGTAAAAAGTACTTGAACCAGACCACGACGAACAAGAACGCTGGATCCACAAACACCCGGGAAAAGCTCCAACGGCCACGATTCCACCGACACCGACCAAGCGAACTCGGCAGATAGGCCTAGCAGCCACTCCGACTCGGTGACCGTCTGCCCACAACCGGCTGGCGTGCTGAATGGAATGTGCCCGCGCGACCCTTGTGAACCCTTCCCGTATTACACTGTGATCACTGACATCAATTTTAGATTAAGAGGTAAATCTATTCCTCTTGTCATCTCCTTGTTTTCCGAGGCAACGGTGGCTCTCGCCGGTGAAAAAGCGGTGAATATCCGACAGACGCAGGAAAGGTAAAGGAGCCATCGCTTTGACTAGCAGACGTAAAGCAGACGACGTTAACTGTGCCAACCCGCCGACGCCGTTAAAGAATGAGGAGTCTTGCCGCACACGAAAGGGGGCAAAACGTATTTGGGAGGGAACTTGCGGACACTAACACGCTCACTCTCGGTTCTTAGCAAACAAACCTCGGCGTCTCGGGACACCTCGCCAGTGAGTACTTTGACTCCCTCCTTGATGCGCGTCTGCTAGTTGTTCGACAAAAACAACGAACCGCTCGAGTTATTTCGTCTGCCTTCTCTGAAAGGCGAAGTCGAGCTCGCTCGTAAAGACCTGCACTTCCGAAAGTCGCAGGAAGGGTCAGACAGACGCAGACGACGTTGCGAGCAGACGTTGTTGCAAAGGAGCAGACGACGCTCAGATAGGGGACCGCGATCAGCCAATCAGGGCTCGGCGTTCTGACGTCACCGCTACTTCCTTTCTCATGCGCAGAAGACGAAAATGAGCCCACTTGCGAGGCGTATAGTTGTATACAAAAGCAGCTTTAAAGAAACAGGAGTGAGCGAAAATTTTATTTTGAGAAAACCTAGTAAGCGATTAGCGTTTTTGGTGACATACTTAGCATGGACATCCCAGGAAAGGTCATTGACTTAATGAACATCAAGGTATTTTTAGGAGGAAACAAAAAGGAGGGTAAAATGGTTAATGTAGTAGGGGGACAAGCGCTATTTCGACGGCACAATTTCATAGACCTACATTTAGGAATGTTAAGTTCCAAAAGCCATTCTGTGCACCAGTGGTTTACGTTATTAATATCAGTTTCAAGGGCAGAGATGTCGGAATCGTTATCAGCTTTTTTTTTTTTATAAATAACACAGTCTTCAGCATACGAGATAATAGAGGAAGAGGTACGGAAAATTAGATCGTTAATACATATAAGAAAAAATAGTGTTCCGTGTGCGGATCCCCTTTGAAACATTGGAGTTAACACAAGAGGATGAAGAACCGGTTCCGTTGACGCGAAAAAATTGACAACAGTTTGTTAGTAACGATTCTATCCAAGCAAGTGCATTAATGTCTTTGTTTAAGTTCTGAAGTTTATGCAGAAAAACTACGTGAGTAACATCGACGAAAGCTTTTGACAAATCAAGGAATGTGCAGTCAGTCCTGGTGCCTAGTTCAGAGTGACATGAAATTAGATGTTGGTTTTTGCAAGAATAGAACCAATTAGGAAGACATGTTGGGCTCAATTTAAAAAAAAAAGAAATTGAGTAGTGGAGTAACGAAAAATAGTGTTATACTTTGATACTCGGCTAGTGCTGTTTCGTTTGTTCTGGCCTACCGAAACCAGATATATGTCATTGGACCGATTAGAAGCAATTAGTTAACGGCATAATATCCCTTTCTTACATTAGCACAATCCCAGAGGAGACTGACCAAGCAACAAGGTAGTTGTTTTCCTCCGTTGTGAAGCACAATGGTTCACCAGCAGCGAATTACACTGTAACCTATTGAATTCAATTAATAACAAGGGAGATATATGGTTATTTCCTATTGCCGTCATTGTCAACGAATAAAATACTCACATCCCAAAGGCTTCAATAACCGATGCCCCTAATGCAGAATTCCCTATAGCTTTAAAGGGGCGATGCAACAATCTTTGTACTTTGCGCAAATACCGCTTAGAACGGATCCCTGACATTAATGACCTATGAAACACGCGTTCGTTTTTCACCCCGCGCAATAGAATTCCCAGAAAAAAAATTAAAGAAAAACGAGCAGCGTTCACCCCCTCAACTCGCAGCCACAACAAGCGGCCACGTGATCTGGAGCCGATTATATGCCACCAATGTTGATCATAGCCACGCGCTGGGGTTGGCAAAGCACAGGACACGCGCTGAGTTCCAGACATTGTTATGGCTCGGCTATTGTCGTCGTTGCAGCAATTGGACACGGGCCACTACCCGAATGCTTCTCGAGCTACGGTAATTATCACGAGCCCAAATCAAGTGCCCACGCAATGCTCGGGTCCAATCTATGAACCGCATTCAAATATCGTCATTTGGGTGTACTGCGATCCCCACGTTACGTCATCAAATTATGCAAAGGAGAGATTGAATGAAAATGATCGCTTTTGTCCTTGAAATTACACCGCTACAAAGGAGTTTCTTGGCCAGTGGCGTTGCGTGCGGTTATCCTCGAGTCCCACTAGTGCGAGTAAGCACGTGTAAAGTGAAAAACATTCCAACTGAATATCGTTGCACAGCTCCTTTAAAAAGTGGCAGTGACATTACTTTTTACTGTGTGATAGACGTTCATTTCCTCCCCGGTCTTTTAGCCCTCTCGAATACGGCCTGCAAATTGGACTGCTCCTTGCGCACCTCATGCGTTTGTGTGCCCCCCAATACGCGTCCACGTGCCTTTGCTCCCCCCGGCCACACCAATGACGGCGTACGCTGGGCTGCCTCGTCATCGTGCGTTCCCTACGAATTATCTATGTTGTTTTTTTTCTCGATTGGCGTTCCCCTCCTTTAGTTCCGTTTCGCTAAAGAGGCATTTTGGAACACTTGCTCGCCGTATTAGATGCACCATTGAGTAGCCTAAATTTTGTTTTCAACGTATCGACCAGTCGGTTATGAATGTATAAGTATAATATATGTTGAATTAAAATATTATTATTATTATTATATTTTGAAAAGTATAAAGAACCTTTTCCGGCTGTCCTCTAGACCGCTTTTCGTCCTGAACACCCGATAAAATAGCATTTTTTTTGTAGCGTGAGCACTGCTACACTGGCCGAGGTTGAGCAGTTTCGCGTGGCTCGCATAATGAGCCGTGCTCCGTGCTGCGCAAGCGCGAGGAGCAGTGACGTCACACGGCGCACAGCTGGGGCGCCAGAGCCACCGCCGCCACCGCGCGCGCCTCGCCGGTTTGCACGTTCCAGAGGAGTGACGTTATAGCCGCGGCAGACGCACTGGCGCCGCCGCGTGCCCAGCTGTCCGCCTCCGTTGCGCAGTAGCCAAGTCTAACGCTCCACCGGAGCCGCTTGCATTTTGTGCGCATAAGCTCACGCTACGTATATCCTGGCGTAGCCGAGCTAAGCCACCGCAATTTTTTTTGTACGCGTAAGTTAAATATTTTATTTAAAATAATTTGTTATTTTTTGTTTTGACGTTGAAGTATGCATTTTTACGCGCTTGGAAAAGGGTGCAGATTTGAAGGATTGATGTCACGAAAACTTGGTCACGGAAGTGACTTCACCCAGATAACACAGGAGCGCCGACCGATTTGCATCGCCGCGCTCCCTGACGGCGCGCGGTGCCTGCTGCCGAGAACCGCGCAGAGCGCGTACGCGTCCTTTCAATGTAATAGCAGTCTTTAGCTACCCCCCCCCCCAAACAGGATTTCTTGGACTTCCTGGCACCCTTATGCGCTGTAGGTATGCGTAGTAGACCGTTTCAGCCTACAATCGCACCCTCTTCGGAGGACCTGACGACCTTGACGTCAACCTCGGCGTCGTCCTAGAGGTCATGCTTCAGGTGGTCCTAGATGTCTTTCTAGACGTCATTCTTAAGGTTGTCCTAGACGTTATCTTGAGGTCGTTCTAGAGGTCATCCTAGAGGTCGTCCTTGATATGCCCCAGGTGTGATCCCAGAGGTCGTTCTAGACGTCGTCTTTGACGCCGTCCTCTAGGACGTCGTCCTCCACGTCATCTTAGACGTCGTCCTTGAGGTTGTCCTAGACGATGCTATCGCAATTCATAGACAACCAACAATAGTGGTCTCTGGTGCAATTTCTTATCTGCTGGCTTGCTCGCTTACTCGCCCCAACGCGACGCACTCCTGTCTGATTGAAACTGCGATAGACGCCCCTTCGGCAGCCGTGATTCCACAATCTTCACTCATCGCTCTGAACAGCGGCCGAGCGGCCGAGCTCCGCGTCCTCTGCGGCACGTGAAGATTACGCGGCCCTCAAGCGCGACTCGGCGAAGCGTTAACCCCCCACCCTTTCATTTCTTATGCCACCCACACATTCGCAACTTTTAGCGATGGTGGTACCACGATGTGAGAATCGCTCTCCCTAGCTCCTGGATGATCGGCTTCACAATTAAGGTCCTCTCCTACACCTTCCTGGCGTGAAAAATAAAGTAAGGCTCTGATACTGCTTGTATAAAACAAAACAAGGATTACTTACGCGTCGCAGACCCAGCCTCGTACGACGATCATCCAGACGACAGCCATTTTGATAGGTGCCAGCGCGCCCCCTATAGGTCGTGAAAGTTGCGAATAGTTCTACGGAAAGTTATGCAGCATAGTGCACCTATGTACCGGCCAATGAGAAAATTACGACCGACAACGTTCATAAACACATGAAGATAAATAGCCTTAGCTGCTGGGAGCGGGCCCCATCTTTACATTGAAAAATTCAGAAAAGCGCGTACAACTTTCGAATAAGATAAAAGCCTCGCACTGAAACTTTAGCATCTGGTCCGGACCGCAAGCATTACATGTTAGTGAAGACTGAGCGTTCTGGACTGCGTAATTAATTTCTTTGTCATAGGAAAAAAATGCGTAATCTATTTTCAGGGACGCGCCGTATAATAATTCACTCACACACTCCAGTACTTTCAATCGCGCTGTCGCGAATTTCGCTTACAAAGAAAAAAAATACAGGATGCGCCAGATACGCTAAAATATATCCGTTTGACCTAAAGGGTCATCAAACAATACTGGTTAAAAATTCTAATGAATGCGTATTGCCATTGGCGACGTGCTAGACCAAAAGCGTCACTGTGGTTGGCATTCACGATTAGCCAAACGTCGTTAGTTGATTTAATGTTTCTTTCATCGATAGAAATATGAATTATGTCTACTTTAAGGGTGTTGGTTTAAAAACGCGATGAGTCCCAGCTTCTATCGTGCCTTTTAGGTATACCACCGAACTCGTAATTCGCAACTGACGGACTGACGGTAAGTAGCCAGGGCTACAACTTCGTCCTCTTCTCGAGTTAGTCCTGATGTATAAAGGATGAGGAGGTTGAATACAAGAGCTGCGTAAAGGCTGGTTCTCACATGCAGCTAAGCGCTGAAGTAGCGCTGCTCACGTGTCGTCAGCTACTTATTGTCTGCCATGAGCAGCAGTTTTGACGGTGCGATACAAAACTGGTGAACGCTAGAGTCACTAAATAAAGCTACGCTAGGGAGCTACCCTCAGCAGGCGCTTAGCACGAGGTCAGCGCTATGCTTGTAGCGCTCCGCTGCATGTGTGAACAGGCCTTAAGCGTTCATTTCCAACTTGGGTACGGTCAACCTTTAGGCGGTACATGATCTGCTTTAGAGCCCCTCGATATATAAAAGTTTACCAAAGCTTTAATGTCGGTTGGTTCCTCGTCCTTATCGGTACTTACCGGTTGTCTCTTTGACACCATCGAAACTAAGAGATCCAGAAACAACTGTTAGGAGTTAAAAACTCTCTCGACTGCTGCTGACTAGCAAAAGTGATGGTGCCGGGCAAAATGCTAAAGACTGCAGGTCAATTACCATTATTGGTGGGGTAAAAGGTAAACTGTCTTTTGAGTCACCAGATGGCACTGCATTTTGTAAAAGGTTAAGATATATTGTAACGCTGTTCAGACCCGACCTGCCCACAGAAGATGTGTGTGCCAGCGCTCGCCTTGTAGTACTGCACGCGGCAACTGCGTTTTGCCACGCTATGACTTCGCGGCGCTACACAAGGTCGTTTTGTTTACTAGAGTATCCGCATATTCATGGCAGACACGCAAGGCGCGGCGGCGTTACCTGGTCCTGACTAGTGTCCTACTCTTCAGAATAACGAGATTCACCCATATTGTGTGTTAAAATCACGGTAGCCAGTTATCTGAGAGTTTATCTAAAATCACAGGAAATGCTTCTCCGCTCTCCACAAGTACTATTTAAACGGTTCGCGGTAGAGCAAATAAATATTACATGAGCTTCCTAACACCAAATTTAATGCCGAGGAAGTCGCACTTTTGAATCATGACGATCGGCAGTTTCGTCTGCTCTGCACAAGTCCCAAAATGGCGGCGCCAACAGCAACGTCGGGGAACGGAGTGCCGATACTCTAAGCGCAGCCTATTTAGTGGCTCTAGTCCTGACCTGCTCTGCTCGCGGGCCTCGAGGTATCTCGTCAGCATTGTCAGTCATTGGGAGCGTGACGGATTCGAATCGTGACTAATGGCGCAGGCTGGCAGCACATTGGCTGCTCAGGTGTGATCCGAATACGTTCCTTATTTTGATGATGGCACGAGAGCAGCCGGAGCTAAAGAACGCCCTTGAGCTTCCGTGTCTGAGGAACAAGCTCTTTCGATCATAGCAAACATGAGAGCGATGCGCTGTTACGTGCAACCAGTCTTGTACGCGTTACTGAAAAAAAAAAGTAACCGATTACAATTACTTTATTGAAAAATGCAACTGATTATAGTATTTCATTACTGCATCACAAAGGTAATTGAAGAATTGCCGGAAAGTACCTGATTACTTCTCATGTTACATTTTAAACTTTTCATTACGAAATCAAAAATGCATATGTGTGTTTAAAGTAGTCACATTTTGTTTTTGTTTTTTTGTCATTCACTCCTTGTTATTAAGCCTCAAGAGCAGTTGTCGTTCGAAGTTAACGTCAGTCGTCTTCCCACGTTTCCTGGTGAAGATATTTTCCGCGACGCTGAACACGCATGACGCCTCATTCGTCCGAAATTAATAAGAAATACCGAAGCCTAGTGAAGAGTTTCCATTTTATAACTCCTGAGAGAGCACGTGACTTTCTTTCGCGGGCTCAAAGATAACAAAATAAGCTATATCTTATAGAACTCGTCACTTCCTTCAGTAATAGAGATGGACATATAAAGATAGAGAGAGAGTCGTAAACAGCCACATGATAGACACGTGAAAACCCCGATCTTTTTTAATTTTTTAGGTGTCAAAGAAGTGTCCAACGTTGATGCAACATAGACGAGTTACGCACGGGCAGAGAGAGCGATTTTTTCATGTAAACAAAACTCTCAATAATTTTACCTCTTTCGGAAACATATAATTGATTACTTGTAATTTATTGCAGAAAAATATTAAGTGAATTACAGCGCTACGTTACCGCAAAAAAAGTAAGTGAAGCGTCGAAGAAATTGCTATAAAATACAAATGATTACAAGTAATCAGTTACTTGTAACTCGTTACGTACAAATCTGCGTGCTACTGCTACTCAGAGCAGTATATAAGGAGAGTTCGGCCATTCATTGGGAGGTATGAGGCTAATAATACGGCGCCATTGGCCGAGAGCGGGCTAGGCGTGTTGCAGGGCGCCTTCACAGATTCGAACGTGGCCAGCCAGAAGCCGCAAATAATATTATGGTGGTAGTCGCGAGAAACAAAATTAATAAGTGCGTCAGAGTAACTCTCGGCGACTGAAAATATGGTGCACGCGATTTCTCGATCATGGTCATGCAAAATCTAAATCTAGGAGAACGATTGACGTTATCCCTACGCCAGCGCCGAGGGCCGGTAAATTGTCGTTCGAGCGGTCAGACTCTGACCGAGCAAAACGGGGTTCAAGCGGCACATTTGGACAAAACGGCGGCTTGGACGAGTTGGTTTTTCATGTCTCAAAATTCCCGTTGAAAAGTCCATTAGATTCCTGGATTTACGAATATTTTTATTGACCTTTCACGTATACTGGTTGTACGAGCCACGAGGAAACAAGCCGCTCCTTAACTTCAATTCGGCACACTCCAAGTTGGTGAAGAGGGGCATCGTCAAACTTTGCCTTAAAAACTCACTTACAAAATCGTGCAAACATCAGGTAAAACAACCTTCTGTGCACAAATTTGTCGCCTGTCATCAGCAGGATATCCCACTTCCTTATTAACATCAGTGGCGGCGAACCTTCTCAAAGAACAGAGAAAAGACGTCATTGGACAAAAACCAAGAGACAGGTCAACTAGACCGATTGTTGTGCCTTACATCCACAACGTCTCCCATGGTCTTAAGAAAGTGGCAAACAGGGCCAACATCGACGTCATCTTCTCGGCTCCAAACAAGCTTTCCAGCTTATGCAAAAAAGTTAACAATCCTCCCCAACATCCAGCGAGCTGCACAAAGAAACACCGGACCAGTTTCGTTTCGTGCACAGAAGGGGTAGTGTATTCCTTTGCCCTCTCCTGTGGGAAACGATATATCGGCCAGACTGGGAGATGTTTAAATGATCGGCTCCGGGAACACAGCAACAACATAAGTAGAGCCAATCAGGACATTTAGGCCTACATTGCCGTGATTGCGGATGTGCGGCACATCTAGATAGGTGTACAGTGCTGGGCAGAAGCGGTAGCCAACTGACTAGAGAAATAGTTGAAGCAGAAAATATGGCGAGAGATAACGACAATTGTGTAAGCACTCCATCACTCACTTTATCAGGAAAAGAATTGGCTTTTCGTAGTACCTTATCTTATTAGCTCACATGATCAGCCGCTGTTTCTTTTTTCTTTTTTTTATGTTTACGCAGTTTTATTTTATTTTTTTACAATAGAATCCGTGCAAAATGTAAAACAATATTTCTACTCGAGTATCCTTTAATGGGATGTAGAAGAAAAAGAAGCCAACTTTCATGAGTATATCGAAAAGGCGTAAAAGAAAAAAAGAAGTGCTAACATATATTGAATTGTGAGTCAGCGCTGTGTGAGTGTCTTGTCTGATGTGAATGTATCCCCAAGTGTGATTGTTTTGTGGCCTGTGGTGACGTGTGTTTGTATGGATTCCCTACTTGCGCTGTTAATTTCGGCACATTTGATTTTGACATCTTTTTGCATGAACATAATCGAAACATCATGTGCACTATGTATTCAACCACGAAGAATTACTCCATCTAAACATTACGCGCCTAATAAAAGCGTTTCCCGCTACCACCGCTAGGGGATTATTTTCGGCTTCTGGTTGGCCAAAGAGAGCACGACAAGCCTTCTATCTGCGTCTTGTGCACGCCCTGGCTCTGACCGATCCTCCCACTGACCAAACACTCTCTATGTACGGCCCCGTGGTTATTGCCAGAGCCATTTATACTGAGTATACTCCGTATAAATGGTTTCCTCTGGCTACTGCAGCTCTGCTGGCGCCACGCTGCGGTAGGCGTTCCCGAGAAACGGATATGACCGAAACGTTTTCGGTGATACGATGGAGTGCGGGCAAACTATCAGAGCCGTATATGTAGAGTTTGGTCAATGGGAGGCGCGGGCAGAGCCAGGGCGTGCGTCAGACTCGAAAAGGGGGCTTGGCATGCTCTCTTGACCAACCAGAAGCCGAAAAGAATCCCCTAGCGGTGGTAGCAAGAAACAGCTCTGATCAAAGGTCTATGTTCGTAAATGGTTTTAAAAGCGCGTAAGAGTGAAGTGTAGTAACTCTTCATGGTTGAAAATAGGGTGCACGTGTGCACCGCTCAACTCTGTTTTGCTCGGACAGAGTGTGACCGCTCGGACGGCAGATTCCCGGCCCTCGGCGCTTGGCGTACGGATTATGTCGATCGTTCCGCTTGTCGCACTCTTCCACCATCATTTTAGATGAGCGTGCTTGAAACATCACGTGTACCATATTTTCAGTCATCGAGAGTTACTCCAATGCAGTTATCAGGTTTGTTTCTCGCGACCACCGCCAGGGTATTATTTCCGGCTTCTGGTTGGTCACATTCGAATTTCTGAAGACGCCCTGGGACACGCCCAGCCCGCTTTCGGCCAATGGCGCCTCCGCATTTGTCTCCTATACTTCCCAACGAATGGCCAAACTCTCATACGGCCCGCAACCATGCATTCATCCTCGCTTATAGACCATTTGCTGTCTTACCCAAGCATCAAGGAGAATGCAGGGATTGGTGTTCCACGCGCCACACGCGCACGCCTCTTCCTGTATGAAAGATTCGAAGTAAATAACCAAAAGAAAGCATTGACGAACGCGCGTGCAAGATGCCATTTGTTTTAGGTTTTTGCTTTGGAAAAGTTACTACTGCTGAGGCCAGCACGTGCGGCGCGTGGGAACACCAATCCCTGCATTCTCCTTGATGCTTGGGTAAGACAGCAAATGGTCTATTGGCAGCCGATGCCACAAGCGCGAGCTCCGGGCTTTCCAGCGTCGCTGCCAAGCACGCGCGCTCGTGCAGTACAGGCACTGTTCAGGGCCACAACGCTCGCTTGTAAGCCAGGATCGGCTGCGTCTGGACCCAAGCTGAAACGAAGTATAGACAGGTTGTGAATCGCGTTTGGGTCGCAGAAAAGCCTTTACCAAGCGCCCCCAATGGCAAAGCGAGGCAGATCATCGGCGACAGTGTCTCCCATAAGGAGCCATTCTGTGGGCAGGTCAGATTCCAGCAGGTATTGTGGTTCAGACGTACGCTCGTGTGAATTCGAACGCTTCGTGCATCCTGGAGGCGGCACCATTCATTCCCTCTTAATATTACGAGCTCAGAGCGCACAATGAATAAGGCGAACACAAAAGAGGTCATCACATATTTTGTTTTGCAAAATACTTTATTCTGGTTTTCTTCTCCTTTTCTGCGTTCTGAAATCACAAAAAGTTAAACAAACGTCACCTTCTTTTTTTATTCCTGGAAAATTTCACGTGCCGTACATTAAAACGTCACAATGCGTCAAACAGACGATAAGACGCAAGATATTTTCTATACTTCGCTCTTCAGCTTGGGTCCAGACGCAGCCAAAGCTACAAGCGCGAGCTCCGGGGTTTCAGCATCCCTGCCAAGCACGCGCGCTCGTGCAGTGCACACTGTTCTGGGCCACACGCTCGCGCTTGTAGCATCGGCTGCGTCTGGACCAAGCTGAAACGAAGTATAAACGATCAATTTGGTTTCAAGGCCGGTTCCGGTGCCAAAGCACAGCCACGTGTTGCGGTGTCTAGCCGCCTGGCGCATCGCCAGCGCAGCCACAACATGGAGGAATTCTGGTGAAGATCGGCAATTAGTAGGCCTGCTCAAGGCTGCAAGACTTTGCGGAGATCGGCAACGCTCCTCTCATGGGGGCACGGCCCCGATGAGGAACCCACGGGACGGCCGTGAGGGCGCCATCCAGAGCGAACAAGACAATGACAGCATCCTCTTCTCGAGGGTGAGCCTCTACTCGGTCATCGGGATGCTCACGCTGGCCGTCCTCTTCTGCGCCGGAGTCCTTGCCTACACCATGCGACGCAATGACCTCCTCAAGGCCGAGTACTACCGGCTCATGTCCGTGATCGCTAACAGGACACAACGTGGCCGTGGCTTGGGGGACGCGGCCGTGACCACGGAGACAACAGAGTCCATGGGTCCCGCTGCAGGACTTCCCGAGGGGACACTCGACGGGATTCTCATTCTTCTTACTCACAGAACTATCTCTGTCATCGACAAGCGGAACAAGACGATCGCCACCAAAAATCCTATTGCTCAGCTTCAGAAGTCTTTAACTCAAACGGACTCATTGTATTACGACGACTTGGACAGTGGACCCAAGGCGACTGCGCCTGCGGTCTCCGACTCCTCGACCGTAGCCGCAACAAAGACACGTACTACCGGATTGGCCAGTTCGGTTAGAAATGAATCGAGTATGAACATAAAAAGAGGAGTCACTTTGGTAGGTACGACGGCTGCGATCAAAGTGCTTAGAAGACGCCACCAAAGAGGCAACGCGGGAACATACACGTCCAAGTTCAGTTTCCTTGACGCAAAAGAAACCCTCAGGATGTCGGTTATCGAAAATTCTTCAGCAGCTGCAAAGGTAGCTTGATGCAACCAAGGCTGTGGAGAAGTACAGTTGCGTAAGGCTATCCAAAATGGTACAATGTGTGCTGTTGAATAGCTATCTATATGTTACAGTACCGTTTAAGGAATTACTGTAAAGCCTACACTTTGTTGTTGAGCCGAAAACTTGGCACGAGACATTTGCTTGCTCATTAGAGCAGCATCGTCGAACACAGAACCAAGAAACGAATGCAAGCATTATATTATCTTATGTTCTTTTATTATAAAAGTAATAATGTAGCTAACGTATTAAGTTGTTCTTTTTCTGTCGGTGGCAGAACGCAGTTTCTTAGAGACATTATAGCTCCAAACCTTAGTCGACATCATCAATTACTGCTCAAACCTATTTCGACGATTGTGAATTTTTTTTTTTTTAAACACGGGCTTAAGTAAAGTTGGGTTCTTTCCATTTCTAAAATGAGGTCTGTCTCCAGTCGGCGTTCAAGCTCAATCATTCATCTCACGGTACTTATCGAAGCAGTTTAATAATTCACCCGCACCCTGCTATAAAGAACCGCGAAGGAAAAAACCATTTGTCTTAGGACAAATGGTCCCGTGTTTGCTTCTCCGCCAGACTTTTTCTTCCACGGTTATATTCCTCCTGCTATTGTAGAACCAGCGGGTCATCAAATAGATTGCTCTCTTCCTTCACATAGCGATATCGTTTGATCTTAACAAAAATGTACATTTTATGGCACATGGAGCCACCCAGCCACGGTTGTATAGAGTGTCGGTCGGTGCTGCCTTCGACATGATTACAACTTGGAACGATCTGGAGCAAAACAAAGCCAAAGATAATTAAGTTTTGCGTTGTGCTCAGTGTTACGTTTAGCTTGCTATGTACTGTGGCTAGCAATGTCAGCTAAAATGCGCAAACGCGACCAGGTAGTGTAATTCACGTGGTCTAGAAGGCATCCAGTGGAGGGTAAGAACGACAGTGGACATGTCTAAATGTGTCTACCCACTTACCTCGCGCGATACTCGTGACGCAAGTTCAGTAGCCGTGCTACAGAGTAGCTTGTTTGGCCTGGCTGCCGTTTGCGCTTTCTAGTTCATATCAATTGCCCCTGCATATCTATACGAGTATTTGTTTATGCTTTACAGATTCGCTTTTAAAAAAGCCGTGAAAGCTACACTTATTCGGTTTGTGCAGTTGGTTGAGTTGTGCGTCAAGGAGGACGTAATATATGGGGCTAACTATCAGGATAAGAATGTTAATTAACAAAACTGTGTAAATATCTATTTTAGATAGTAAATAATAAAAGTAATAGTGTGTATGTTTAGGCCGCCGAAATTTAGTCAGCCTCAAAGGACGTCTGCTGTCTGCTATAAGATGACAAACTAGCATGTGCAGTACAACTGCTAGCGTGGGGTCTTTAACGTGCACCACGCGGTAGTGATACGCGACCAAACACCGGTACAATACTCACTCAGATCGAAACTGGCAGGGGTGGGATTGCTAAGTTCTGAAGCGCGAGCTCTCGCTCCACGACCTCCGAGCTGCGGTGCGTTAACACGCTCGGTCATCGATCTCTTGTTTTTACAGCGAAGCTGTTTATGGCTGGCGACTAGTGCATAGGTTGCACTGACGTAATTTGGTCCTCCTTTCTGGTGGCCGAACTTCCTCGAGCGTAGCTTCACTGCGTGCATATTCTGCGAGCAGTACACGAGCGTCGCGAGCGAGCGGAAACGAGTGAGCACAGCTTCATTATACTCGCGTTTCAATTTATCTGCGAGCGAAGCCAAAAGCTAGAAGCGCGGAGACCAGCGCTTTTTGCGTTTCTGCCCAGCTCGCGCGCTCGGGCTAAAGCCTGAAGGCACGGAGCTTTCGTGCTCGCGCTTCCAGCTTTGCCTTCGCTTGCACATAAGGTGAAACGAAGTATAACAGCAGGTTTTGGCCACCAGAAAGGAGGAAGGATATGACGTCACGTGCAACCCATGTATAAGAAAAAAAGGGAGAAGGAAAAATAGCAACGGCGCGCCTTCCTCCCTTCTACTGACGCGCCCTCAAGCGGACACGAGAAAAAGAGAGGAACGAGACGTTACTCTCCTTCGCCAGGAGCACTAAACTCGCGAAACACAAAGTCAGAGCCGTAAGTTCGCGGAGCGTACCGATTGGATGTCGGCGAAAAAAGCGAAGTCATCGTCGTTATATGCCAATCGGTGCGCTCCGTCAACTTCGTCCCCAACTTTGTGTTTCACGAGCTTAGGAGGCTCCAGGCAGACGGGAGAAAGTTTCCGCCCTCCCGCCTCATCTTCTTTCGGTTTTGTTTTTCGAGCACGTCGCGCGCATTTTTTAGTAAATGTTGTTGAGTTGTTTGAGCTGCAGCGGCAGCGAAGGCCGCCTGTAATACCGTCTCCCAATCCAAACGTGCAGAACATTCCGGTTGCATTGACGTTTTAACCACATAATCTTATCAAACGTGCAAACGAAGCCGTTAGAAACAGCGAAGTTCCGGAGTAGCGCTACGTACACTGGGCTAAGATGGCCGCCTCCTATTGCGGAACGACGTTCCGATGTTGACGGCGTTATGGAAACCGCGGAAACTGCGTACAAGGCAGGCAGGGGGGCTATATTGCACGTTTTGGACTCCCAGGAGACTAGGGAGAAGGAAGTGACGTAGGTGTGAATGAACGTATCCTCTGCAGATACCGTCATCAGCGACTCCACCAATCAACATCCAAAGAGCGTTGTTGACGTCACTTCCTTCTCCCTAGACTCCTGGGAGTCCAAAACGTGCAACATAGCCCCCCAGGTTTCGCTGCCGGGTGTCTTGGTGCCTTCTGTGCTAAGTTCGATTCTGTTTTCCGATGCCAAGTGCCAACCGGCAATCAACGTGGTTCTGTATTTCTGCGTGTCACCAACACAGCAGCTACATCGCGATGTCAGTATTGTGCGTTGTGAACTGAAGACTGGAATTATCGCCGATGATGACCGTTTGTTTGGGTATCAGTGGTGTGACAAGATGAGATGACGTAAACTGTCGGACATTGATGCCGCTGCTCGGGCCGTGATTGGAGGGGGCGGGGTGTCACAGGTCGACATTCCGCTTTACATTAAAGAGTTGAGACCGCTTGACGGATTAGGTGCAATCGATCGACGTGCGGATAGTCATTTTGGAACGCTGGGACGCTGGTCTGAACCGTAGCTCCTATCGAACATGTGGCCAATGCGACTGCCGTCAGCGATGTTGTGTTGTCACCTCCCCGAGTGCGATTGTGCTCTGTGGAAAGGACTGAACAGTATGAAAATATGACGGAAAGTACGTATATATTAAAGTTTGGAATTTGAGCATTAAGAAAAGACGGTAGGTAACAACGTAAAAAAATCTATCTCTTATTTTGTTGTTTAAATATACTACGATTCCTGAAGCAACTGCCATTCCAAGTGGCGCGCTAGGATGAGCGCTAGTCGTTTTCGAGCTTACCACGGCGGAGCTTGCGGCTTTGCATTAAAGTTGATCGAAAAGCGATTTCTATGCCCGTGAAGCTTTCCTTCTTCCTGAGTGAATACCCTTCTACAGAAATTAATTCAAGACGTCATTAGCAGCCGCACGCGAACAGCACAAAGAGGAAAACAAATACTACAATAAATATACTAGCTAACGACGTGCCCTGCGGGGAAGCAAATACGTGGCTTGGACCCACAGTAGAGCGGCTGGCTTGATTCATTGGCTTGCAAATAATTACGGCATGAATGTGTATTTTTTGCCAATTGATTAATCCCCTGAGCCGTTCAAAATACTCTCAGAGGTTTGAAATTACTAAAAAATGAACATGCTCGGAATATTATTTATTGCTTAGGCGGTCACCGAGAAAATCTGTACCTTCAAAACGACTACTAGTATAAAAGGCGGAAGCGCAGAGCTCAGAAGTAGTTATCAGGTTAGTGTGCTGATGGATTGATGTTTGTTGTGCCGTGTATGCTATGCGCTCAATGTATATGTTCAGGTGATGGTAGTGGTATGCCAGAGCCGTGTGCTATAAATAATGTATCTACATGTAGGTTTCATAAAGGAGCCCGAAGTGTAAAGATGGCGTGGGCATATAAAAATATTTTTTGTAGCACATGAATTGGGTGGTACCTAGCGCCAGCCAGCCTAGCTACTTACAATTACTCTGCTTGACACTGCCATCTGGTGCCAAGCAATTTAACCTTCTTTCACGCTTCACCATAGTTCCAGGTTACCGTGCAACTAGGCTGTTTCGAATTTGCTTTTATGAAAGCGGCTTTGGCTTCGCTATTGGTTTACCAATCCTTCGTGATGTGCGGTTGACGAAGGAATTGGGGCTCGAGGAATAGCAAAGGCAAGATGTAAAGTGCGCGAAGTAACTGGGTTTCGGTTGTCTCCGTTTAACATTGAAGTGCTGACGACGAGAAGACTGAGTAACTGCTTTCGAAACGCAAGTTTCTTTACCTGCTGGGAGAAGCTGGTCTCGGAAATAAATACAGTTGGCTGAAAGCTGGTGTTGCGCTTTTATTTGGTGCTCCTCTAGCCCCGTACTATAGACTTAGTGTTCTCGTTAAGCCTTATTGAGCTCGAGTTGCTCGATGCGGGGCCGCCATAGTGAGATGCAGATGACGGAGAAACTTTGCTTCCCAACTTTCAGGGACGAACGTTTCTCCCTTTCTGAAGGAACGATATGTGTCAAGAGTCTTCCTCCCTTTAAGGAGGACAATATAGACATTTTTCCATAGAAGTATAAGGTTCCATGGATTTTTCGTGTGCGGGACGAAAAACTCTACGCTCTCACAGCGGCACGCGCAACACGAGCACGCCTTCCCCGTATAAAAGATTCGAAGTAAATAACCAAAATAAAGCGTTGACGAACGCGCGTGCAAGATGCCACTTGTTTTAGTCTTTCGCTTTAGAACAGTTACTGCTGCAAACGCCGGCACGTGCGGTGCGTGGAACACCATTCCCTGCATTCTCCTTGATGCTTGGGTAATTTAGCAATAGGTCTATTTCACAACTCTTCTATCGTCGTCACGGTGAGGCCGCGTATAGTCCGAACTCCCGAAGAGCAACGCGCCTACGAAGAGCAACGGCGGGAACGGCACTGAGAAGGTCAGCGGCGGCGGCGGGTGGCAAACACCGATGAAAATCGTGCACAAAACGCCAAGCGCATGCGGCAAACCAGACAAGACGACGAACGTCGCGGGGCGGAGAACGCATCAAAATGGCACTGGTACCATGCTGCTAACTTGGGCAGCTTAAATGGAGCGTACGCTAAAACTTCTCTGTCACGTCTGTGTCATGTGCAAAACGGCTTCGCTGGTCATCCACCTTCACAAAGTGGAATGGCTCCCAATTTTTTTAGAGCGCAGCTCTTATGCCTCGTTCACACTTGTGAACCGGCGGCCGGATCCGCGAGAATTCTGACGCCCGGCGACGAAAGCAGGCAGATTTTCCGGCGGAAAGCAAGATTGCTCTGGGACCAATTTTCAACGCCGGAAAAAAGTTTTCGCTCGCCGCAAGCCAATCAGAACGCACGGGGAAGTGGCGCTTGCTGACGTCAGATCCTGTCCGAGCAGACAGTATTGCAAATGGCGTCCACTATGTCTGTGCCGTCTGTGCCTGTGGCTATACCAGTGTCAGCGGAGCTACTAACAGAAGCGGTGAAAAACCACGTCGTACTTTATGACAAGACGCATGCTCGATACAAAGACAATGATTATAAGGACGAGCTATGGAAGCTAACTGGAACCGAACTGGGAACAAGCGATACATACTGCGGTGCACACTGCACACACGTTGTTTATTTACTGCATTCTCGTGTTGTGAAGAGGATGTCGCGGATTCGCTCAGCACTGTGGCTGTTACCTATTTTACATCGTAGCCGTAAAGTGTCTGCGCTGCAAGAGAAAGATTGCGGGAGCATATTTGGGTAGCGCGGAGTCTCCATGTATTCTCCCATAGGGCGGGCCGCCTCCTGGAACCTGAGTACCACGTGACTCGCGCCGAGCTGCTCTGTCGGCCATCTTGCCGGCGAAACACGCGGATCAAAGGTTTGCGCTACTCTGCTCCGTAGGAGCTATATAGTGCTCTAACAACAACAAATGTGAACGGCCCGATCTTTTTCGGCGAGCGAATCCAGTCGGCGGTGAGTGCGTATTTCGCAAGTGTGAGCTAGACATTAGGCGCCCGTTTCAGCGTTTCGCTGCGTCGCCGTCGGCGTAACTGCCCTGCTAAATTTAGCGGGAAATTGAATTGGTGTTGAGGTCATGCGACGTCAATTTTTCCGCTAAATCTAGCAGAAAAACTGAATTTTTTCATTGGTGACGTGACACGAAGTAACGTGACGTATTTTTTCCCACTAAATTTAGCGGGGAAACTGAATTGGTGTTGACGTCATATGACCGTGTCCATTGGTGTTGACGTCACTGGTGTTCAGCCTTCACATGATCCAATTAAACTTGGCCTTATAAGTTTTGTTTCCTTCAACTGTCTCCTTTACGAGACGGTGATCGCTAAAGACACTGGTTTTACGAGATAAGAACTGAAGGGTTACGATCCTTCAACCGAAATATTTTACAATATTTACATAATTAAAAATTTTAAGCGTTTGTAACTGCACCGGCGGGTAGTGGAGTTCGTCGAACCAGAAGCTGGATCCGCGAACTCGAGCACCCGCCGGTGCAGTTACAAACACCGAAGATTTTTAATTATGCTAAGATTGTAAAATAAATTAGTTGAAGGATCGTAACTCCTTCAAGCGGTGACCCAAATGTGATAGTCATGTGTTCTGTGCGAAACGACACCATCAGACGTCCACTACAGTGCCCCTATCATGGACCTTATCCGGTGCTTGAACGTAAAGAAAAACACTCACCTTGGCCATCAAAGGTCGCAAGAAAGTCGTATCGCGAACCGCATTTCACGTTCCAGCTTGTCTTTTTCCTTGGCGCCTTGTTGCTAGTCGCTACAAGGTTCCCTTCCTTGAGAGGAGGTCGGTGAGGCGAGCGGTATTGACGGTATTGTAGCAAAAGCATCTTCTGAAATTTCTTCTAAGGTGGTCTTGGGTAGATGTTATGTACAATGTTATGCTTTGTCTCATCCTACGATGGACTAAAGGCCAAAGTCAAGGGGCCGCCAGGTCCAATCAGGTTCCACGCTAAACAATGACATGCCGAGCATTGATTAGGGGTGGACGAATAATGCTCCGAACCCAAAAACGCTGCATCATTTCTATAGCTTCGACACTGCAAACAGCCTGTACGTCGTGGCTTTTTTACGATGTAACATTGTTGAGTCACTCACTGCTATTCGATTCGAACCACTGTCCGCCCATTCTCATCAGTGATCCGAGATGCGGGCCCTGATACGTGCGTCAAATCACAGTACCGCGCAATTTCTAAGTGGCTCGTGCTTGGATCTGGCGGTCCGTAGCTTTTGTCTTGAGTCCATCGTAGGGTGAGGCGAAGTATAGCAGAAACATAAACACAATCAAAATTTGTGTGTAAAAAATTCTTAAAGGTGCGTAATTTTTTTTTGTTTGTTAAAACTACGTGATGCACGAACACGCCATTCAGAACCATGAAATCACAGCTACACCAAGGGCGACAATCCGTCTCCGATGCCGTCTCCGATGCCGTCTCCGATGCCGTCTCCGCTCCTCTGGTTCTTCGTTCCTCCGCGAGAGGGCGAGCGACGGGCTGGCGTTGCGAATAGAAAAAGGAGTTGTAAATTTGGAGGCAAACATTAATGGGGTGAAGGAGCAGGTTCGCATTGAAAAGCGACGTACAAGAACTTCACTCAAAACTTACGTAATTGACCGCTGTGGTGAAAAGCATGAGCAAAACTTTGAATCCAAGGAAACAAATGAATCAACTGCTCTTATTGTGAACGTAACCACCAATTGCGAGGCTTGCTCGGGTTGGTCAGCCATCCGGCGGAGCTGGGTGCTTGCATTTATTTCTTCCTTGCGGCATGCTCCAGTCAAGCCCCTCTAGGTCAGGGTCTTCCTCCTCGACATAGGCGTAGACTTCGGGGGGGCATCAAGGCTCGTGCCCTCCCTGGTGAGATCTGGTGGGGGGGGGGGGGGGGGCAGAGCCCCCTCCTTCCCGTTTGGCCCGGGTTATGATCCTTACCGAGACGCTGTTTATGTGCTATGTAACGAGCTTCTAGTAGTGGCATGTAAACAAACTAACGCCCACGTTGCCTTTATTGACAAAATGCATGGGAAATGGAATCCTAGCGTGCTTTCGTTTGGTTCAATCTCCAGATCTGGCAAAAAGGTAATGCGCAGCGCGTGCGACGCGTGTACCTATCTTCCCAGCATTCTTCCTGATTCTTGGGGAATTTAGCAATATGTACCGGGTGTCACAAAATTTACACGGTATTTTTTACCGCAAAATTAAACTAGGCATCACCGAACGCTCATTCTCCGCCCAAAGGAAGCGCTAGAGGTCACAACCAGATGTCAAAGTCACAACCAGATTAAATTTCAATAGGAAAATGGCGCCGACGGAGTTTTAGAATACATGGGGCTTTATGGCACCAGAAACCGAAAACGGGCAAAAATGGGCTCCATTTTCCCATTGAACTTTTCAGAAAATCACTTATAACTTTTGATTAAGTTATCGGATCGGGCTGAAACTTTGGCATCTGGTTGTGACCTCTAGCTCTACCTTTGGGAGGAGAACGAGCGTTCGGCTATGCCTAGTTTATTTTTGCGGTAAAAAAGACCGTGTAAATTTTCTTTTGTGACACCCTGTATATCGGACATATTCCTAAATTAGCCAAGCGTCAAGTACAATGCTCGGAATGTAGGTACACGGAGCGCACGCACTCGCCTTCCGCCTATAAAATATTTGAAGTAAAGCAAGGCGTTGATGAACGCGCGTGCAAGATGGCATTCGTTTTAGGCTTTTGCTTTCTAATCATAACTGCTGCTGACGCCAGCGCGTGCAGCGCGTGTAACTACACTCGAAGCATACTCCTTGGGGCCAGGGTAATTTAGCAGAATGTGTATTACAAATTTGCTGTGTGTATCTCAAAAACCACTAAATCAGCAAAGTTAAAAAAATTCTAAGGCACGTGGGAAGCGCGGTGAAGCGCTAAAGTGGGTGGTGCACGAAAGCACCCGATGTCAAAAGCGCCGCAGCAAACAACCGACCATTTTCGCCCGCTTTTAGAAGCCCATGACGCGAACCCCCCCTGTCAGCAGGCAAGGTCCTCAACGCGATGCGGAGCATTCTGCTTTTAACCAAGGCCTGGTTCACACTTGGGAATCGGCGGGCGAATCTGCGAGAATTCGGCCGCCGAGCGTAGCGTCCACTGTGCATTGCCGCGGCCGATTCCGCTTCGGCGGCAGCAGATTAGCTGTAAGTGTGAACCGGGCCTAAGAGACAGTAAGTGTGCACACGTGTAAGAGAGATAATAAACCTGATGACACGACTCTAGCCCTAGTCGTTTTTAATCTTCATCCGAAAATGAGGATGCACTGTCCTCGTCCTTCGTGGTGTCGCGGTGGGTTTGGCACCCGAGGATGGAGTAATGTTTTTTGTTCAATGTGGGCGACAAATGGTGGTTACAGGGAGCTTGGAAATCCCTTGGGGAAGCGTCCCAGCTCTCCTGGGGAAATAGGGGACTGAGGAGGGAAGAAGGGATGGAGAGAGACGGGTGAGGGACTTTGAGGCCCTGGGGCAGGACCAGCATGTGTGTGCACACGAGCTTCTGTAACGTAATCATGCCGTACCCCGGATTCAAGTAAGGAATAAGTGGATAAAGCTTCCCGTTCTACAGACGTGTGTTATACGAATTTACGATTTTAGACGTTATAAGTGCAAGCAAACCTACATTATCAGTAACTGGCAGAGTAGTTAAAGTTAGTTTTTGTCAATAGGCATTGCACCAAAGCTTTCGTCGACTGAAGCATTCGCGGATTCACGGTTCCGTCGAAGCGAATTCTGTCAAGACCCGCACCTCATGACGCCATAATTATCAGAGCACCAAACACCAGTTACATTCTTCTTACGTCGTTCTGAAAAAGATGTGTATTTATCTAAGTATATAAAGTCTATATTTCTGAGTTTGAGTATACCTTCATGATAGCGGAGTGCATCGCTGGTGATGCAGATTTATGCAACTGGCAACTTGTACGTCATAATACGTTCTTTGACGGCTCAAAATAAGCTTATTTTGTTGTTCCTTCTACTTAAAACACCCTTTGTAGATGCTCAGCAGATTAGTTTAACACATGGAACAATGCTGGTTGAAGCGGGAAGAGGGCAGGACGAGGTCAGTAAAGACGGGGATTTTGGCAGTACGGGACGGGGTGATTGAAAGCGGGGTTTTCGCAACGTAAGGCTAATGACGCGAGACTTTTGTGAGAGTGACTCTGCACTCGGGGCAAGTACGCAACAACCCGCTAAACTTACCAGTTGTGCAACAACCGCAAGGCTGGCGGTGCAGAAACTGGCCAACGCTTTTTTCCGTATTTATCATCCGCTTTTTCACACCGCCAGCCCTTTGCAAGAGTGGTAGCCTCGAACCCGTCGCAGTCGCCCGAAATAATTCTAAAGTATTCATTTATTGGTTGTTTCTATGACGCTTAGAAAGTTCCCAATTAGAACCGTACGTTTTTCATCATTAGTTAAAATATATGTACAAATTTTAGGTAACTATTTAACTTCTCGCGACAATTAGCCCCTATTAAGTCCTCACTAACCGTATAACTCACCTGAGCCGACCGCATTAGCGCGTACTTTTAAAGCTTTTTTTTAAACAAATCTGTAAAGTTTGAAACAACACCTTGTACACCGGGAGCACACACACGCGGCCATGATATATGTGCTTTTTTCTGAAAACCAGCGTTTGGCGGAAGTCATTTCGCAAAGTTAAAGCGGCAGTGCAACGGTATTGTGCAGAAATGTTTCTCACGTTCCGCAAGTTTACTGGCACTCGTACGCTCGCACGCAGCGCCACTGACCAAGAAGCTTCATTGTCGCCGCGTATTTTTAGAAACAAAATTGGACGTCTTCTTTCACTCTATTCTTCGCGAAACTTGATCCCAAAGTTATGGGAATTGCATTGTTAGCTCTGTCAACAATGCAATCCCTAGGATTGCGTCATCAATATTTGAGGTCCCCGCGGTGGCGATGCCTAAATGCGGCTCATACAGTGAACATGAGCCCTGCATGAGCATTCGATTTGGGATCGTGACAATCAACGCCTTGATAGACTCGACATGCATTCGGGCAGTGATTCGAACACAGTCGCTGTAATGACGGGAATCATCCCCAGCATTCCTGGACACGGTCTCCTTGCGCCCTCTCTTGGCTGTTCTCAGCAAAACGCAGTTAAATTATAATTTCAGCCAAACTACTGCAGAAATCCTTAAGTTCCCCGGGATATCTATAGAGGACACTAATACATTCTTATTTAATACCTACTTGAACCTCAGGATTGTATACTTTTTATTCCTGGGCCCGATATAATATTGTTGCATTGGGTCCTATAGGCCACCTCGACAAAATCTTGAATTTCTTGTCACTGAAACGAAGAATCGTAAAGTTCCCGATGAATATAATAGCTGCCAACTCATAGCACACACTGCAGTTAAAATTTCGGTATTTTAATTAATACTTTTTATTTCTCGAGACTTTCAAATTCGGCCCGCTTTTTGCCCCTGTAAAGTTTGCACTCCGCCGTGCACCAAGAAGCTTGCGGCCAAGCTACCTTTACATAGGGTTATCGAAAAAACGATTATGTAAGATGCGTTTGTGACAGAATATTGACTAAGAATGTGGCGGTTATCATATGTCTATATAATAATTAGATGTTTACAATCAAAATTTGTGCCCTGGATTTCAAATATAAGCAATTGTTATGTAGGGTCAGAAACAGTCGCATTGTATATATCTTGACTTAAGGGGGATTCAACCGCTATTTATTTGTACCCTTTTCCTCATAGATGGCGCAGAATTTTTCCGGAACAAACGAGTTGCACGTTCGCAGCTGCGCATGCAGGTCGGGCGCTCGAGGTGGGCTCGGGCCACGGGCTGTTCGCCGCCGATCTCGAGCTAGATCTTCTTCGCTCTGCGTCCGCCGCTGCAGGAAGCGGCCAACAGGCGGCGCGAGATACGAGCCAGTGCATACGTTGATTACAGTGGCTTACAAAACGTAGAATAAGCTCTGATTTTCGAATGAATTCGAAGTTCCGTCCACGCTCGAAATTATCGAAAGCACGAGATGCGGCGTTGCGCCCGTTTGGACCAGGACATTTAACACACAAACGTTGTTTTGCAAAAAAAAAAAAAGAAAAAAACGTTTGTTTTTAGAGCCTAATTTAAAGCTAGAAAACAAAAAAAGAAATAAAGTGGCAGTTTTGCACTTCCTATGTCCTATATCGGCCTGCTGTTCGTCTGAATACTGGTTTGCAAACCCGCTCCCAGGATGTGTGGAATAAAGCCCATCTATCCTGGGAAAAGTGGCGCCAGTCATTTTTGTGGAAATGCTCGAGACACGTGCCGCGCGCCACTTCTGGGAAGAACTAGAGCCACTAAATGAGCTGCGCTTAGAGTATCGGCACTCTGCTCCCCAACATTGTTGTGGGCGCCGACATTTTGGTGCTTGTGCAGAGTAGACGCAACTGCCGATCGTCATGATTCAAAAATGCGACTTCCTCAGCTTTAGATTCAGTGTTAGGAAGCATGTAATATTGCTTTGCTCTGTCGCGAACCGTTTAAACATTTGTGGAGGACGGAAAAGCGTTTCCTGTGATTTCAAATAAATCTTCAGATAACTGGCAACCATGGTTTTAAGCCACAATATGAACAAGTGTCGTTACTCTGAAGCGTAGCTTATTTAGTGGCACTATAGAAGAATGATCGTTGAGAATGATGGCGTCTGAAATCTAGCTCAGTGCTGCGCTGTTCCGCCATGATCTTCCCTAGTGCCACTAAATAAGCTACGCTTCAGGGTAACGACACTTGTCCATATTGTGGCTTAAAATCATGGCTGCCAGTTATCTGAAAATTTATCTGAAATCACAGGAAACGTTTTTACGTCCTCCACAAATGTTCAAACGCTTCGCGACAGATCAAAGCAATATTCCATGAGCTTCCTAACACCGAATCTAATGCTGAGGAAGTCGCACTTTTGAATCATGACGATCGGCAGTTGCGTCTGCTCTGCATAAGCACCAAGATGGCGGCGCCCACAGCAATATTGGGAAACAGAGTGCTGACCCTAAGCAAGCTCATTTAGTGGCGAGGTCCACACTTCTGCGCCTCGAGGTCCACACTTCTGCACGTCCGGAGGTGTGGACCTGGTCGACGAGGTCCACACTTCTGCGCGTCGAGTCAAAAGCAACAAGAAGCAACCCTTTCCCACCCGTGAACTGTACCAAGGAGTTCTCTGTCCAAGCAAGTGGCGCGGCTCTACTACTCGTCCACAATCGCGCGCCAAGTGCACAGCAGCTGACAACATTGGCAACGGGTATGGCAAGAAAGGACACTTTCCGTCTGTCTGCCTGTAAGCGAAAAAGAACCACTCAAATACACAAAGCTATGTTGCACTCGAGTTATCCTCGTAAATTCCATAAGTTGAAGGCGCTGCCGGCAAGTGCAGACTAAATTCATTTGACACGCTTACAAGTACCGCCAACCATTGTTGTGGAAATGCGCAAGACACGTGCGAGGAGCGGGTGCTCCGCTGCCATTCGTTTCGAAGGGCCGCTCATTTCAGTACTGCGCCGATAACTGCTTCCAGGGGCCGCTCGAGATACGGGCCTCGTGCACTGGCGCATTTGACACCACTTGCAAGACAAACGCGAACATATCGAAGGGCTTTAGTCCAGACCACGGTGGTCCAGACAGATAAGGAGGTAGCGGTGGCCGCATGATCGAAACAGGATCGGTGACACGACTATACTTCGCTCACGCTGTAGCGCGTACAACGCGAAAGCTATGAAGCGCAGCAGGAGCTTCAGTGCGTTGATGGCCTGCTGCACGAGCGCTCGAGCTCGCCGAAGCTTCATAAAGCGCTAGCTCGCGCTTCTAGCGCGTGCTGCATCGCGCATGCAGGTGCAGACAAACGTACCAGCTTGAGCACGTGCGAGAGCAGCGCTCCAGCGTCCAGGACGCTCGCGTAGCCCACTCCTGCACTGTGCAGTCTGGATGACACGCCAGGTCGCAGTGTATACCACAGCGTGGTGCAGCTAAATGGCCTGCATGACTCACTGCTGTGAATTAGCGCCGAACCTGAGTGCACTGAAGCTGTCTCAGTGACATTAACGTTCTGCAACGCATTTGCTGTAGCGCAAACTGGCCGTTGATCATGAATGAGCATCGGTACCGGCATGCGAGTCGGTACTTGGTTGCCATGATAGTCATGACTAGAGAGCGCTAGTGTGCAGATCAGTGAGCGCTATAGCAGTCGCCTCGATGTCACAGCGCGAAGTCGCTTAAAATGTTCGATAGCTGCATGCAGCCATGCCAAGCGCTCTCAATGCATTTGCTGCGCGATTCAATACTAGTATCGGCATGGCATTTCATGGGCCACAAACGCTGCAAGCTGGTAAACATCAGTCTAGAATGGACCACTTGAGCTGCAATGCCGTATGGCCAAACCACTAGGCGCAAGCTTCTCGCGAAAGCCTCTGAACGTCAGACCAGTGGATCCTGCAGTTCAACACGACCTAGTGCCGCCGTGTCATCCTGAGACCATTCGTATCGGCGACAGTGCTACGACTCTAGTGAGCGCGTTGCTACGCTTGGTGGCAGGTATGACTACGAGTCACCTAGATTGCACGACTATAGACTGCATTCGTTGCTAGCTGATCTAAAGTAGTGAACTAGAGCCACGTTCATAAATAACTGAAACGTTCGCGCGACTGATAGCTTGTATTCGACAACGACGCTTTGCGGCTTTGATCCAGTAGTACGTAGTCCAGATGCTACATTTAGCGCGTGCGTACCGTGGGTGCTCGTCGGGCAGATGGTCCGCACGTGTTACAATACTGATGCGCTGATATTCAGTACTCTCTACGTGCCCGCTGACATTGAGCAACTCCAGACCACGTGGCCGACAAGCAAAAGGTAGCCGCGTAGCATACGACTGCAGGCACTGTTAAAGACCACAGGTTAGCGGTTGTACCGCAGTGGCTAGATGCTCACCAGCTTGAGACGCAGACGTCCTCGGAGCGTAGACAGCTCCGGCTGTATAAACTCACACGACGATCCTGCGTTCAATCCCACCCCTGCCCGTTTCGATCTGGATGAGCATCGTACCGGCGTGCGGTCGTGTATCACTACTGTGTGGTGCACGTTAAAGACCCCAGGTTAGCGGTTGTACCGCACTGGCTAAATTGCTCATCTATAGCTGAGACACCAGACGCCCACTGAGGCAGACTAACTTCCGGCTGTATAAACATACACACAACAATTTGCTTTTGGCACCCCTGTCCGTTTCGATCTGGATGAGCATCATACCGGCGTGCGGTCGTTTATCACTACTGCGTGATGCACGTTAAAGACCCCAGGCTAGCGGTTGTACTGCACTGGCTAAATTTCTCACATACAGCTGGGAGACAAGTCGCCCGTTGAGGCAGACTATGTTCTTGGCCAGGGGTGGCCAATCTGCGGCTCGCGAGCAGCATGCGGCTCCCTCGCCCCCCCCCCCCCCCCCACACACACACACACCCGCCTCCCTCCCGGTCACACGAGCACTTCCCCCAAAAGAGAAATAGAACGCGTTTTGAATCGAAAGGCAGGTTGCGGTGTGGTAGTCGTGTGCTACTTCCAGCTTATGTACACTCGGACTGTTTTTGATTCGGGTAGATCGAAGGTAGTTCGAGTTTCGTTTATTCCTCTGGACAAAAATCCCCCCCCCCCCCCCCAGCGGCTCTTGGAAGTTTTGTGGTTTTGTATGCGGCTCTTAGGCCGGGTCAGCCTGGCCACCCCTCCACTAAGCTGTATAAACATACACACACCCCAGTTCGTTTCCAGACAGGTAAGATAGCACCGCTTCATTCCACCGTGACATAGTAAGATGACTGTTGAAAGAGGTGTTCATAAAGGACAATAGCATAGTGAATGCCCGAGGTTATTTATGAAGACACTAAAGTTATATAGAGGTTCATTTGAGTTTGCCCAAAAATTAGAAAAATAAAGAGAAAAAAAAACGTACGCCTTACTTTAGGTAGAAACGTATTTTCTACCTATTGATGGCCCGTTTGGTTTTCTTAGTAATCCGCAAAACGGGAAGTGTTAAATTTAGAAAAAAATTGTTTCGGGCGCCAGAACGCTAACGTCAAAATTCAATTTGCATCTCAGAGTCAGCACCTGTTCGTTGGTTAAGAAAATATATTGTAATTGTTCAAAATAATAGAAATCATTCTCCTTTTTTGTTTTTCATATCCACTAGCCACCAAACAAGGTCTATGGAGAATGAAAATATCTGAAATAATGTTTCATAAAATAAATGTTGTTTGGAATAAGTATTTTAGCCTTCTTTGCAACTCATTCGACTATATTTTTTTATTTCCAAATATATATTAGTAGGATGCCTTTATGTGCGCTTTGCTTAGGATGGAGACATCTGGCCATTTCGTCCCACACTTTTATTTTTATTTATTTTTTGTTCAGAAGCGCGTGAAAGAGCGTGTCCCGGCACGCGTTTGTGGCGCTGACTGCGCTATGGCGACATTTTGTTTTCGTTGATTTATTTGTATTTTACCCATGAGCGCGTTCTGTCGGCATCGGGTATACTACAAAGGGTGGCAACACCCTAAGCAGAAGGACATTGAGGCACCCTATATATTAGAATATCTCTGTTCAACCTTGCACGATCTTAGGGTGCCTACGTGCCACGCTTGTAGCGTATGCAAGCGTTTGACCACGCGCGCCAACATAGCACACACAAAAAAATAGAATCAACAAAAGTATCGCCTTCAGAGCCTTATCAGGCCTTTCGCTAGGAATCTGCTGATGACTAGTTACACTTTTTGCAGCGTTCAAAGAGTGCCGACCAACGGAGCCAGCAATTGTAATTCTGTTGTGTCTATGTTTATACAGCGGGAAGTTAGTCAGGTCTCAGGGCATCTGGTGTCTTCGTTGGAGATGAAAGACAGTGCAGTATACCGCTGCCTATCTGACGTCTTTAGCGTGCATCACGCAATAGTGATACATGACAGCACGCCGGTACGATGCTCATCCAGATTGAAACGGGCAGGGGCAGGGGATTGAATCCACGATCAGTGGGCTTTACAGCGCGAGCTTTCGCTACACGTGCTACCGATCCCCGAGCAACGAGACATAGCGGTCGAATTCGAGCTCGAGAGAAAAACAACAGCAACAGCAAGAAAACCTCCGGTTTGAGGCATTTGGTACTAGTGTCGCCATCTCGTTTAACAAGTTGGAAATAAAATTAACAGGGTGATTTTATTTACACAAATACGCAAATACAACAATATTTTGCTTTCTCGTAATGGTCTTAAAATTAAGATTAGAGCCACCCCTAGTACGTACGGCCAAGGGTTTTGTCACGTTTGTCTTCTAAATAATTGTATTTTCAAAAATGCCTCAAAACGCGCTAAAAACAGTCAAAACGGTCATATTTCTGCATTTTATTAAAAATCTCCAGCGCTCTAAAAGAAAAATCCAAGGGCCGTACAACCTTCATTACGTTATCATAAGTAACCTCCAAAAGAATGAATACCATCGTGCATTCCTGAAACTCAGGTTTGTGTAGCGAAATTTGCCCATTGAGTGACAAGCGGTTGAATCCCCTTAAGGCTGCGGTCCCACGGCAGCCATCTTGAACAAGGCGTTAGATCAACCAATAGATGGCGACACACACCCGTGGGGTGGCCGAAACATTGGTTCACGGTGGGATGGCTCGAGCACCACCACGTTCCCCTCGTGGCCTTGCTCGCACCGCTGCCAGCTGTACTCAGCTGGCTCAATAGCGTGGCCCAGCAAACGCATGTATGCGAGAATGTCAGGCTGGGTAGTGTTAGAGTCACTAAATAAAGCTACGCTTTCAGAGTACCGAAACTCCCAATTCACGCGTCTGAAGCGCGTCAGGCGCCGCCATCTTGGGTCCGCGCGAAGACGGAGGAGTGACTGTAGCTGAGCCAAGCCGAGCTGTAGCCGTCGCCTACGCCAGCTGCCGCGGCCGCAGCTGTGGCCGCGAATCGAAGTCGTGTTGTTCGTATCTCGACGCTATTCGGAAAATGCGCGTGCCGAGCGACGGACTTCAGCGTGCGCGCGCAGTAAACAGCAAACAGCAGCAGGCAGAGGATAGCTGGTTCCAAGATGGTGGTGTTGAAAAAACGTGATGATGATGATAGAAACTCACGTGACTGCCGCTGTCCAATGATGCCGCAGCGAACCAGAATATTGTTGAATAGAGCGACTGTATTGTCGGCAAAGTGCCAAAGAAAAGGAATGCGGTACTCTGAAAGCGTAGCTTTATTTAGTGACTCTAGGTAGTGTATCACTACTGCGTGGTGCATGTTAAAGACCCCAGGCTAGCGGTTGTACCGCACTGGCTAAATTGCTCATCTACAGCGAGTGACTCGTCGCAACTTTAAAAATGGCTGACCAACTACACGCTGTATAAATATCCCACAGCCCAATTTTTAAAGGCTGGGTATAAATTGTTCTCTGATATAGGGAGACGCGGTTCGGCGGTTGTCACGGGCTTTCGCAATAAATCTTACCAAGAAGGAATCAATTGTTGATTGACGTGTCAATATTCTTTCAATGAAAACTTCTTCTGCAGGAATGCACGCTCAGTAGACTCAATCTTCCAAGACACCAGTGGAAGCGGACGTCAAGTAAACTGCTTCGCGATTTACGGTACTTACCTCACCATTATAATGACGACCGAAAAGTGACATAACGAAATATTGTGTTTCACGGGATCCGGAAGATGTTGTAAAGGTTGTTACATTATAGTTCCCAGAAAACAAACGCCGTTGCAATATTTTCGGAAGTACCGACACATATAATGTTGTAAGTACAGCTTAGGAGGAGTATGATGAAAACCATCAGAATAAATAGGAAGACGTTTATTTGCAATGAAGACGCTATGAATGAACGGCGTTTAGCGACGGCAAGTTATGAGCGTATGGGAATTTATAAGTTCACGTGATTGCTAACTATGGACATGCGGACAATGACGACCTGTTTTGTCGGGAGATGGTGTTGCGGTGATGACCTGATATCGGACGACTCGTGGCAGACGAACAAGCAAGTTTCTTCTCAGCGAATGGTAAGCGTCCAGTGTCAAGCACAGCACGTGGCTACCGACGTTGTCGACGTTTCGAACACTTACCGCTTTCGACAAAAGTGCTGGCACCTGGGCTAACTTTGTGGAAAGAGTCGAAGGCTTCCTCGAGTCCAGCGCCATCATGAACTGTAACTGAAAACGATCCACTATTCAGTCTGTGGGTGGCGAAACGTATCCGCATCTGCGGAGTCATGGTTGATGCGTACTCTAAGTGGTTGGAAGTTTACACGATGCCTGCCACGACGTACAAACGCGTCATTGACGTTCTACGCTCTCTTTTCCCTACTTTTGCCCTACCGAAAATACTTTTCTCTGATAACGCGCCAAATCTTGCTTCAAATAAAATAAACAAGTTTTTAACACCCCCCCCCCCAAAAAAAAAAAAAAAAACGGCATCAGGCATCACATTAGTGCACCATACCATCCTGCAACTAACGGGCAAGCAGAACAGATGGTGTGCGAAACGAAGAAAGCCCTCTTGAAGCTTACGGAAGAAGCAGTTCAGTGAAGAATCGCCAGGTTCTTGTTCCAGCAGCACGCGACGGTCTCATCTTACACGGTAAAAACACCCGCCGAAGCAATGTTCGGCGGACGAAGAGCCACACCCCTCGATCTCATGATACTATGGCCATGAACGAAGATCGAGAGATTCCCAGATCGGGAGTAATGGCAGTTTATTCGGTCGGACAACTCGTCTACGTGAGGAATTTCAGCGGAAGTCGGGCCTTCCATGTAAAACTTGAGTAGAAAAGGCTCTATGTTGGTTGACAAGAAGGTGTCATCCCTCTGAATACGTTGGATATCAATGCCCTTGAGTGTAAATATAACGAAATCACAAAACTCTCTTTGTGTATTGTGTAACTGCCCTTGTATTTGGTAGTAGAAGCTATGGTGGTGATTTGGACCTTTCACACCAGGCTCCTTTTTCTTATTTTTCGCCTCATACTCCTTTGCGGTTTCAGTAGGCTTCAAGAATCTTTTGGAACGGGGACACTTTACGTCAACGAGGCCATTTGTTCCAAGTAGTCAATCAGGGAATGCTGCTAGAAATCCGTCCTTCATATTAACGAATAAGCCGCACTTCTGCACATTGCAGTTTTCCTGTTCCACGTACAGTTGTAAAGCAGCATCCTCATTGATTCTACCATATTCTGTTGCGGGTGAAGAAAGGTCTTTGGGTACACGATACTTGAAACAAGTCTGGCACTGTACGTTGTGGTTCGACACCCACTAATATCGTCGTCCTTATAGAGCCTCATCATTTAATCATTACCTCGTCACCTCATATTGCTCTTCATCAACAGTAAGTACAATAGGCTACCGCCATATTACAATCCAAGAATTGAAAAATTGAGTCGTTCAATCCTTCAATATGTTTATTATTTATATAATGTTATTACGTTACATTACCTCGAGACGATCGACGTCCATCGTCGATCTTCAAATACTTATACCTGTATATAAATTAGACGCACAAGGGGGGGGGGGGGCGATCGGTGGCCGAGTGCATGGTCTAGCGCACACCAGCTCGGAGCACGTGGAGCGAAAGCTCGCGCTGCAGAACCCACCCCGCCCCTGCCCGTTTCGATCTGGAAGAGCATCATACCGGCGTGCGGTCGTGTATCACTACTGCGTGGTGCACGTTAAAGACCCCAGGTTTGCGGTTGTACCGCACTGGCTAAATTGCTCATCTACACCTGAGACACCAGACGCCCACTAAGGCAGACTAACTTCCGGCTGTATAAACATACACACAACAATTTGCAATTAGACGCACAATCACAAAGAACACAGCGTGCCGCCTCTTTTCTTTGGACCGTCTTTTTTTAACCAGCGCAAGCTCGCGCGTTCTCTCTTTTGAGACGGTTAGAACTAACGTTGATTAGAACAGTCGCACATAAAACCCGCGTTTCTCCTACCCGGCCGCTTCCTCCTCTCATTATGTGTAGGTGGTTAAAACTAAATAAGCTATAATAATGGTGTATTATTCATATTTAGTTTCAGTTTCAGTCAGGGGAAAGGAGGTTCGCGGGAAGTAGGGCCAATAAATGAGCTGCGCTTAGAGTATCGGCACTCTCTTCCCCGACAGTGTTGTGGGCGCCGCCATTTTGGTGCTTGTGCAGAGCAGGCGCAACTGCCGATCGTCATGATTCAAAATTGCGACTTCCTCAGCATTAGATTCGGTGTTAGGAAGCTCATGTAATATTGCTTTGCTTTGTCGCAAACTGTTTAAAGTGGAGGACGGAAAAGCGTTTCTTGTGATTTCAGATACAGCTTCAAATAACTGGCAACCATGATTTTAAGCCACAATATGGCCAAGTGTCGCTACTCTGAAGCGTAGCTTATTTAATGACACTATTCATGCCCTTGTTCAAGAAGCTTGTAATACCTGGAGGGGCCATGACGTGAGCCCCGTGGATTCCACAAGCCACTACCTTTTGACACCTGCCTCTTCCTCATTGTTCCCGCTAGTGCCAGTAAATTAGCTACGCTTCAGAGTAACGACACTTGGCCATATTGTGGCTTAAAATCATGGTTGCCAGTTATCTGAAGCTTTATCTAAAATCACAGGAAACGCTTTTCCGTCCTCCACGAGTGTTTAAACAACCCGCGACAGAGCATAGCAATATTGCATCAGCTTCCTAGCACCGCATCTAATGCAGAGGAAGTCGCACTTTTGGATCATGACGATCGGCAGTTGCGTTTGCTCTGCACAAGACCCAAAATGGCGGCGCCCAAAACAATTTTGGGGAACGGAGATGTCGATACTTTACGCAGCTCATTTAGTGACTCTAGGCATGAACTCGGATGTTTTTTTGTTTTTTTTTATTGAGGTGGAAAAAAAGGAAGTCAGAGAAATTAGCCTGGAGATACTCTCCTGACTGGCTACTCTGTTGGGGATGGGGTAGGGGTATGACAGATATAGAAGAAGAAAAAAAAAAGTAAAAACAATGAAAAAAAATCACACTTGCAGATTAAACATACACATAAAATAGACGCAAGATAGAGTTCACTGCAACATGTTAGAGTCTCTTGTCGAGGTCTGTTACTGTAAGGAAACGTATGAGGGCGCTCGTAGTTGTCAAGGCACAGGCTTCATTATCCCAGGGGCCCAGGAGACGCTGAATCGTTAGGGCTGTTCCTGGTGGCTGCTTAATGTCCTTTAATAATTTCTGCCGGTGCTCTTCATACTTGGGACACACAATTAGAATGTGTGTAATATCTTCAATTGTTTCACACTCGGAGCAGTTGGGTGTTTCTAGCTTTCCGATAAGATAAAGGTAATAATTTGTATAAGATACTTTTAGCCGTATTCGATGGAGTACGGCTTCACGTCGTCTCTTCAGACCGCGAGGGGCTCGAAACATCAAGTTTGGATCGATATGTTTTAAAGATGAGCTGTCGTTGATGACCTTCTTCCAAAGGTGCTCTGCTTCAGATTTCCCTAAAATTGATGATCTCGTACGAATATCAGATTTTGAGAATGGAGCCAGCACTTGTTGAGAAGATATGTGAGCATGTGTAGCCATCGAATCAGCCATTTCATTGCCTGTTATACCACAGTGACTAGGTACCCATTGAAATGATATGGAATGTCCAAGTGAGACGGTGTCAAAGTGAGCTTTGTGTATTTCTAAAATTAGTGACCTGTTTGGGCTATTTTTGCCTAGACGTTGTAGTGACTGGAGGGCTGATTTAGAGTCGCTTACTATAGTCCAAGCACGAGGGGATGCTTCTAAGATGTATCGAAGTGCCTCACGGATGGCCACCAGTTCGGCAGCAGTAGAGCAAATTTTATGAGAGAGCTTGTAACCGGCTTTCAGACGAAGCGATGGTGCAACCAATCCAATAGATGATCCATTCTGTGTGGTCGATGCATCAGTATATATATGGCAAGAAGAAGAGTGTTGTGTATATAAATGAGATAAGGAAAGTTGCTGAAGGACGATTGAAGGTAGCGCAGATTTTTTGGTTATACCCTGGATGGTGTTGTAGACTTCAAGGGGGGCAGTAACCAAGGTGGTGTAGTAAGTAACATTGGATTTTGAAATTTCGCTGGAAGGATCTCATTATGTTCAATAATAACCTGAGATATGCGGCTATAGAAGCGTCTCCTCCGGAATGTTCAGCTAGATGATGAGAGTGATGTCGTGTTAGATGACGCATATGTATCCGTAGAGTTTGTATTCTTTTTCTCTTCGTCTTTATCGTTTATTGATTTCAATTATATCGAATAATGAACACTTTATATCACGCTACGCTTGTGTAATTATTTGTCTTAGATTTATTCACCTGACCCAGTACTTAAACCATTCATTTATCGATAGTAAATCTTCAAATATATTTTCTAAATGTGAAGGTAAGACGACACGGAGATTGATGATGATACAGACGCCAACGCCGCCCTCGAAAATTTTTTGAACATTAGAAATCAGCAGTTTTGTCTGCCATCCGCCAGGTAGCGCAACAAAACACCCAAACAGTTTTTAATTGTTTTTCAAGTCAGCTAAGCTCTACAACTATCAAAAAACCAAAGCAAGATCATCGGGAAAATCTAATACATCGCAATTTATATCTATTCCATACAATAAATGTTATTAGATGCCAATAAATCTGTTTGATGTCCAAAAAAGATGTGCGTCAAAAACAGGCAAGTTTGAAGGGCTCCCGACGCGTTATGACTTTGAAAATGAAAAAATTCACCGTCCACCTCTTGGGCAACTGTTGTAGTTCTAAATGTTATAAAAGATTTTACCATAGTTTAATTATTTACTCAGCGGCATTTGAAGTACCATGACTCGAAGCACAAAAAGTGCTACGTTTGATATAGAATATCTACACAAAAAAATGTTACACAACATTAAAGTTTTTTCTGCATATTATCAATTATAAGCACTACATCTGTAGCTAATTTCATTACCCTAGCGCTTGTCATTAAAAATATATTTGTGCTGAAAAATGTCAATTTTAGGGCAATATTTGGAGAGCTGAAAAAAACAAAGTAGTGCAAATACCAAAAACGTACATCGTTACATTCTGCTCCGACATCATCTTAACAAAACTGCTCTATTGGAACCGTGTTATCTTTAATGAATCGTTCATAAAACATGAACCAGCGGATTAAGTGAGGGTCCGCGCCATCATATTCGCAACGCTACATATGCGCATGAACAGTATAAACCAATACATACATAATATCAAATGAAAGAGGATTGCATTGCCTTTCGAATGACATCAATCCCACAAAACAGTATTTAAAAGGAGATGAGTAATGACCGGCCAAGAAGTACCTAAACTGCCACATGCAGTGGGACCGTGGCCTTAAATATGCCTGTGTACGTTAAGTTTTAGCTCGGTTACAGACACAAACGGAACAAAATTCTTTCAGGCGTGTATAACTAGAAATAACTAGAAATATAACTAAAACGGCGCGCCGCTGGCCGTTTGATTGTGTGTCTTTTCATCTTATTTTATTTATGCATATATGCGCGACGACGACGACGTTGAGATGATGACACACCGGGCGACGGTGGTGCCTCAATCTGAGCCCTGGTTCCTCGGAAGCGGTAGCTTCTACTTTGACTGGGCTACCTCCTTAAAGCCTGATGCTTCGACCCAAGTGGGCCGCAGTGAGCAACAGCGCCATCATGTTCCGGGGCTCCTTCATGCACCGATCAAACGGCGTGCCTAGATCCCCATGGCTCGCTGCTGACCCGCCGAACCCACCTCCACGAAATCTGGACTTCCGCGAATCGGATTGCCATCCTCCCCAATACCAACAATCCATGTCGTCGTCATCATGCATGTATATACTGATCAGATTATCATGTTCACTAGAAGTGGCACCGCTGGCCTCCATGGTACGGGCTGCTGCCTTTCCGCGGTGCCGCGGCTCTCTAAAGCCAAATAAATAAAGACTAAAAAAGTAGAAAAGCCGTTTACAACTCCCTCGTAACACCGAATTAGAGCGCAGCTCTTGAGGAGGAGAAGGGAAGGGTACTGGGGGGTGGGGGTTTAGTGACGCTCGGGAAGGGGGGTGGGGGTCACGTGACCTCGGGGGGGGGGGGGGGTCGCCCGACGCTCGACGACGACGCCGACGCCGCTCAAGCCGGAAACGGGCGCCTAAGAGCTGCGCTCTAAAACTAAGGAATATAGACAAAATGCTTTGCTGACCAACAGCCGGTTGCGCCTTAAAAGAAGAACAATAGTGCTTTCTCGTTTAGAGGACCCAAATTCCAAAACTACACTATACTAGAGGCGCACATCACTGAAATAACATACCCAATACAGAAAATAACATACTCCCTTGAACACAAAACGGCAAAATACACATAATTGGGGAGATTTTTGTTTCTAAAAGCGAAATTCAGAAACCTAAACTAAACTAATGTTTGCTGAAACTCGGTGTATATCGTGTGCATCGTTTCAAGAAAGTATCAAGCGAAAACACCACGCAACACATTTGACGTTGTTTCACACCTCGAGACACTGGCTTGCACTATGTTCATGGCAATGTGGCTCCAATGCTTCTACCACACCGCACGATATATATTGGTTCACTCCACTTTCATGCACGGTTTACGCATGGTGATTGGATAAAGTTACCTAAGCGGTACAATCACACTGGTGAAAATCTGCGAAGGTCAGTCTAAAGCCCCTTTATGTTTCAAAAGTAGCGCAATGTTCGTCGATGCAACGAGGCACGTGCAACGTGCAGCCCTTGGGAACATCATGGCGACACAGCGCAGCACTGAGATAGATTTCAGACGCCATCGAATTCCCCAGAAGTGGCGCGCGGCACGTGCCTTGAACATTTCTACAACAATGGATGGCGCCGCTTTTCACAGAATAGAGTGGCTTTAGGTTGCTTAAGGTTGATACGCCACGTGTCGTGAGAATCGGGAACTAAAACAGCGTGTCCCAGAAAGCTGGCCACGAGCCGAACCTTAAAGGGACAATGAAAACGGTGTGGAAGATCAGTATAACGATTGAGATATATGTCATCTGTATTCCAAACTTCTACGGTTCTCATTGCAAGTAATCAAATTGCTTGTAATCAAATACTTTTTGGAGTAATTTGTAATCATTTGATTACTTTTATTAGGTCGTAATCACAAGAGTAATGTGATAACTTTTCAAAGTAATAAAAATACTTGTAACCATTACTATTTTTTCATCCTTCTTCCCCCCCTCAAGTTTCCGAGCTTAGGACCTCTTAGATACCTCAATTCGAAACTAAAACTGCTGCGGTGTGTCCACGTTACCAGCTTCTAAATCCTGCGAACAACAAAGAATAAAGCGATTGTTACGGAGCTGTACAAAAGAAGACTATAGGCTCCTTGTCTAGTCAGTTTATATAACTTTTTTATAGGTTTTAAGCTGGCACAGTGAAGGCTGACTTCTCGACAAAAGACATTTCAGTACTAAGGTTCATGATTAATGCAGCATTTGCGTGTATATTCACCGTAAAAATTATTTTCCCCTTCCCTAAAAAAACATCTAAATCCGGCTTAAAGCGACTTTAAACTTTGAGGTATCCCCGAGATAACCAAAACCAGATAATGTCACCACTACGGTGTGACAAAAAACTAAAATCTCGTCCAGGTGTAAGATAAGTGGTCGGCATTGCACAAGAATGCTGCATTTTCTGTATTCAAGTTGCAAGTGCCTTTTTGTGTAAAGTTGCGTGCGCGTAGCACGAGCGAGTGGGAACATTCCATCGAGCGACGAAGCTAGCTTCTGCAAGCTCCATCTAGCCATTATGACCTAGATTGAGCCCCCACTCAGCAGGTTTTTTTACCATTGTGACTTAGCTTTTACCCCGAAACTCCTACAAAGAAATTCCCCTCCTCTTCCCAATAGCGCTCTTCGAGTCAAGAAGTTTTCTAACGTATAATTTTCGAACCAAGCCTCCGACAAGGGGATGATCTACTGAAAGTGGTGGATTAAGGAGATGAGTAATTTGCCATCCGGTGATTATAATCCAATAATAGACAGTATGAAAGGGTTGTTTTTGAACCGAGAGAAAAATCTGCATTTTTGGAAATCTGATATTGTTGGAAAAGTGACGGTCACATATTCAAGTAATGGCCATTTACTTTTCCTCTCGAGTAATCAAGTGATATAATTGAATACGTTTTAGCCAGGCGTAATTGTAATTGCAATCGATTCAATTTTTCGACTAATCTGAACAAACTCACTCCAAGTAAAAATGTTGACGAAGTTTTAGCCCATAGTCGCGCTTGCGCGCCACATAATAACAGATGCCATAATAATCATTCCAGGACCGACGACAGCGACACCCGAGACTGCGAAAATAAGCCAGGTTTAAAGTGACGCAGGGTGTGACATCAACTTAGGCTCGTCAGACGATTGGTAGATGTGAACGGCTTTCGCTCGTTTTCATTTTCGATTGTAAGTTGTTTAAATAATTCGTATTTTTAAATGCGATATCATTTCTTTCGACAACGGGGAACGGGGAGATCAAACCCAAAACCATTCCACTCCTCTCCTTGACCAACCAGGTCCCATAATGCAACGGGTGCAGCTTTCCATGCAGAAATTTTTGGAAGTAGTTTATTGACTTCAAAAACGCCTTGCCTAAAACATCCGACACTTTTCTTCTTTTTTTTCTTCTGAAGATTCAAATAATAATGGCGCATTGTGTTTTGTCTTTTTTGTCCCGCGCTTCGTGGTTGCACACGTAAAGAAAGCTGCAGGAACTGTTTCCTGCTGACACGCTGCAGGTTCCGGTAGCCCTCCGGGCCCGTGTCAAGAAGCTTCACTCAAACCTCGTCTAGCACGCCGCGGTGTTCCCTGCCCATCCACCCAGGCTTTCATCCAACAAGACCTTCTCGCGCCTGTGGTGTACTGAAGTGTTTTGCGTGAATGAGCGAAAACGACGACATTGGCAAACACAACTGAATGAGCCCTTGGTCTCTATTCTCGACACTTGGAGAAAAAGTCTCAAAGGAATACGGCGCCCGTGATTGGACGCCGATTACGGCGGTCGAATTCCTCGGAGACTTATCGTCAAATGTCTACGTAAGAGCTCCAGGCAATCCGCCGCTTTTAGGCCGAGCCTCCTCAAGCAGGATCATGTTTGAGTCACGCCTCAGGTTAGTAAAGCTAATGGCATTTTTGCTTAGCCTATCTATGTTTTCTGCCTAGTTTGGTGCGAGCAGTGGTACGCAACGGTATTTTTCTTCGTTGTGCGGTAGTGCCGATCGCAACACGATCGGCGATCGATGTCGACTACAAATAAAACCCCATACAAACAGTTGCGTTTGAGTGCGTTTTAGTGCGTTGCGTTCACATGTCGCCGTGAGTCACGAGGTCATCCATGATTCGAGTTAAACGCGGCAACCAATATATGTCATGCAAAATTAAAGCGATCCTATACGGCGTAGTGCCATGCAAACTTTTGGCCACCGTTTCGGTTTTGCTTTCCCAACCTGTCTTCACGAAATCTTGTCACGACCAAATAAAGTGCTTGCTTGGAGTATGTAGCTTTCCTTAAGTGTATAATGCTATAGATGTTACCCACAAATAATGATAAAGTGCTGGGGGCACGTTTTGAGGAGATCCCGACCTGCCAGAGTTTATGCGCATCTATGAAGGACTACGAGGGCACATGGAAGAAGTATACTGGGCCGGTCATCCAGTTCCATCTTCTTATCAATAGATTTCTTAAATTATCTATGAGGCGGGAGGGTCATGGTGCAGTCTGGAGTGCTAGCCAGGCCGTCAGGAAGGTATTTGACGCTGCCGGCAGTACCCCTACTCTGCTCTGAGCCTAGGCAGGTGCTTACGGACGCTGGGTCTTTGTTTCAACGGTAGATTGCACGAAATCGGATGGGTGCATCACCAGCGAGCGCTGACTTTATCTTCATGCAGTGCTGCGATGCAACACTGCATCGCAGCACAGTTTTCTTGCAACAGTTCTTTGTTATTTTTTTGTTTTTTCTTCGTTTGCATTTTTTTGTGTATTGGTGCTCTCAAGCACTATGTTTTACCTGCATTTAACAAGTGTGATGCAACCATCTTTTATGTATTTAAGCCCCCGTACTGTAATGCCCCCGGGCGATGTAGGTTTTATATAAATAAATAAAATAAATAAATACTTTGTCAACGGGGCAATCAACATCAAAACCATGACTCTCCTCTGGGCCAAGAAGGTCCCATAATAAAAAGCGCTCAGTGTTGCATGCAGGGATGCTTGAAAGTAGTCTATTCAAGAAGTAGAATGGGACGAGGCACAAAAAGCACGTATGTCCTGGTTGCTCGCAGTTGCAGCGCAGTGAAGCCATTGTTACATAGGCACACTTAACTGCAGTTACGTTTAGCCACAGTTACCGCACTGTTCTTGCGCACAACACTCTGCGGCTATGCAGTCAAAGCTATGGGCGAACGATCATTTGTAGAGTCTTGAGCGCCCATCAAAGCTGTCCACGCGCACTCTTCACTCTTTTTGTAAATATTTGAAGCTGGAGAGTTGTCTGTGTGGTAATTGTGCAATGCAACAGCATCGACTGAACACAGTGGTTGAACAGTCTGACTTAACTGTCCAGCGATTCAGGGTGCCCGTGCTGAACCTATGCAGTACGTATCGTTATAACTGTACGCCACAACCGACTTCATCTAATCGGAACATCTCCGGGCGACATTTACGGTCTGGCCACACCACCCGCAGTTGCAATTAGCGGGGTCCCAGCATGACACCTCCCCAGCACGACTATCTGATCAGGAAGGACGCATGGGCGAGGTTCACCAGCTTGCTTGGCCAAGCGCACACACTGCGCTTCCTCGGGCTCCGGCAGCAGACACGCACGGCAGCAGTCATCCGGTCATTCAGCGAAGCAGAGCAGTGTGGCAGCTGAATTACATTCGCGCATGAGCCAGGCAGGCAACTTACGTTGTTCATATAAGGGAATCGAAACCTCAAAGCGCTGTTACACTCAACGAAGCGACCGCTAACAGTAATCGACAATTCGAGCGCGTCATTGCTAATGCTACCGTTGCATGAAAGGTTCATGGTTGCCTTACATCAGCAACTTCGTATTAGTTTCACGTCATTACAGTAACAGTATTAATTCATCGACTTTTTATGCCTAGTAAGAACGTTGAGCGATTGCTATTTCCTTATAAAGTCGTAAGCACCCTTAAAATAAAAGGTAAAAATCATATTCATTGTCCCTCAGCTGGGGACAACAAACAATTTTCTTGTTTGTTTTGATCAGCGATATCGATGGTGGCGATTCGAATGGCCGCTCCTCGTGCCACAAGCACTGGTAAGTGAAGCGCTCGTGTCCAGACCGTGCATGGCGTCTTCTTTGTTATTCTGTGTTGTAAACACCGGCTGTAGTGCAACAAGCCGATAAAGCTCCCCATAGTTCGATCTCTGCCAATAATGATGTGGACCTCAGCGTGGCTGTTCTTTGCCAAGTCCAGCGCGTGGCTGTGATCATGGCGTCTGCAGATCACGTGGCCCCTTGCTCTGGCTGTTAGTTATGGGGTGAACTCTACTTGTTCTTCTCGCATTTGTTTTTCAATCGCCACGGCGTGGAGAAAAACCTAACGCGTTTTATATGTTGTGAATTCACATCAGGGTAATAAACTCTAAGCAGAATTTTACAGGTTATGAACTCTAACGCCCGTGTCCCACTAGAGCGACAGACAGAAACAAAAGACAGCGACAGAGCCTCAAACCCATGCAGCATGCTCGCGATGGTATTTTTGGCAGGCGTTTAGTAGTTCAGTGCTGGTGAAGTTAGCACGAGCAATTGCAAGCCTGCCAAAGATACCCTCGCGTGCATAATGCTCGTGTTTGAGCATAGCCTCCTTTATTCTACAAAGCCTCTCAAATCGCGAAAGACTCTGGTTTGAGGCTTGTCGCTGTCGTTTGTTTCTGTCTGTCGCTCTAGTGGGACACGGGAATAAGCGGTATTTACTGAAAGTACAAATATTGTTGCATCGCCCCTCTAAAAATGTTGTTCGCGACACATGCTAAGCAGCTTTGACTTAACGACTCCCGATCGCGTAGCTCTCGTAGACCACCGCGGCGCAGAAGCCTGTCGTGTATGTCGGGTACACCTCCCGTTTTCAAATCAATGAACAAGTTTAAACAGCAACCCATATTCAGATTCGAAGAACCACACGAACAGAATGGGCGACCTACGACACTATTTTGACCTCGGCTATTTCAGGCGTACGTATCCCAATCAACGGGTAATTCTCAGCGAGGCTTAAGACATACCAAGCGATTTTTTTTTCTATTCTAGAGTAGTTATGAGGAAAGATAGGGGAGGTCTTATTGAAGGCTTCCTGGGAATGCCTTGCCGGAGGGCCGAGCAGCCTGACGGCAATGCATCCGACCGAGATGTGTTGATGGGCCGGGGATTTTCCTCCCCAAAGCCGACAATTTCTGCGGGACTTCTCAGGGGACTAGCTTCACATTAGAGATGGACATCGGGACCGTCGGCATTTATCCTCGGGAACATATGGGCTCAATAAAGCTGGAAGAGCAGAGTAGTTGGTTGGCACCTTAGGAAGGCGCGAAAGGCAAGTAATGACATGGGACGGGGCTTGAGGTCATCGAGGATAGGGCCGCTGTGACAATGACCTAGTTATCGTTGTCTTCGTATATTTTTTTGTTAAGTGTTTCCCCGTGGTCTCTTTTTGTTTACGGCATACTTACTCATTTTCTCGGATGCATTTGTTGGAGCTAGTGTTTTCGCAAACTAATGGAAAGCTAAGCTGTTCATAAAATCCTCGCTTCCTTGAATAACTGACATATTTTCGCCAAAATCTTTTTCATCAACCTGTATAAAAATAAAATGTACACGACAACCCCAAGTAAGCACAAAATTTTAGTAACAAAATGACACACAAATTATCAGTAACGACATTACTGACGGTGGGTTCTGGCTAGGAGACAGAACCCACCGCTTTAGGATCTAGAACAGTGGGAGAACTAGAATCTCTCATTTACTAATTTATTCATTCAATAATCCTGTAAGCCCTTTTAGGACCATTACGGGGTGGAAGAAATATACAAAATGAAGCACATAAAGGTCGCTGCTACAAACTAACAATTTGCTCCTAATAAACAACAAAACACGTTTACAATACCTAGTCACTGAATACATCTGACTTAAGATCGGCGAGAAACAAACAGATGACTAGAAGTTAATTTAACATTAAGTGCAGTTAAATATGGTGAATTTAATCAGTGACTTATACAACAATCTTTTCAATATTTTCAATAAATGTACTTAGTGACACTGATGAAACAGTGGCATTCGGTTGCATTTTCCATTCGTGTATGGCTCTTGAAAAAAAAACGGAATTTAAAACCATCATTTTGTACAGACGGACTTGGAATGTGTACATACGGTGGCGATGTCTTCATGATTCATGAGGACGAATTTAAAATTTATTTATACGTGATTACAAATAACTTGGAGAAAAAATTATGCGGTCATATTTTGAACTATATTTTAAAGTTGGGAGCTTTGCGAGTTCACATAGTTGTGTGGGAGAATAGCCGCGGCTATATTTGTCAAAAATAAATCTGGAAGCTAGTCGCTGAACTTTTTTTCCCATGTTAGCACCGTTTGTCAGAGTATGCGGGTCCCACACGATTTCTGCAAACTTTACAATGGTCCTTTTTAGGGTCTTGTATGAAAGAGCTTTTATTTTACGTGTTGCACTAGTCAAGTTTCGTCTGAGGCTCCACAGTGCTCTTTTAGCTGTGACGCACACATTGCGAGTGTGTGTGTTCCATCGCAGGTCAGGTGTTAATATCATACCTAGATATTTAGATTCCTTTACTCTCGTAAATTTCTGATTATCTAGGCTCTAATCATAATTTAAACCTTTTTTCCTTTTTTGGTATTGTCATGAAAACGAATTCTAGAGCGCAGCTTGCAGGCGCCCGTTTCCTCGTTTCGCGGCGCCGCCGTCGCCATCGGCGTAGCCGCGCCGCTAAATATAGCGGGAAATTGAATCGGCGTTGAGGTCACAGGCGGCGTCAATTTTAAAGCCCCCTGGTTTGTTATGAAGAAGTCATGAATTGCTAGTTTCCGATGCTCCAAGACATTCGTTCATCTCATTCGTGGCTTTATTCCAGGCGTACAGAAGGTAACTGAGCTTTATTTCATCAAATATCAATTTAACTTTAGCCCCCTTATCCTCTTCTCTATAGCAGAATTCCACAGATTTTTCTGATATCAACAACTTTCTTAGAAAAGTCTTCGTTGATGCTTATTTGTGTACATTTAAGTCTGAAAAGGTTTTTTCATGTTTTAATTTTTTCCCTGAAATCCGCCACCTTGATTATAACCGGTTCACGTCTGCCGAGTATCTTTTTCCTCAACGGTTTATTCGTTCAATAGACTTATTTTTTCTTTTTAAGTATAGCCCCAAATACAAAATCATTACCTTCCTAATGAGTACCGAATCATTTTTGTGTACCTCTTTTTCTTCCTCTCACAATAAGATCGTTACGTCGGCAACAATTTTCCAAATCATCAAGTTGCCTAAAAAAAATCCATTTCACTACCGTCAACATTCAGATCATTTTTCGAGCTAAGTAAGTCCGTTTTGAGTTTCATCCACACTTTGTAGTTTGGTTTCGATAGCCTGAAGCCTGTTTTGCATTTTAAGCCCATTTGCTTCGGAAGAAGCTTGTTTTTCTTGGATTTCGGTAACCTAGTTCACTCTAGTGAGGCGGACGACACGAAGTTGTCTAATTTACCTGGGTTATTCCTGCGAAGTATTTACAAAAAAAAAAAGATATGCCGGGTGTTCTTGGTTTTTTTCATATAAAACATTTTTTTTAGGCCATTAAAAATAGGGTTTTGATTCCTTGTGAATAACATTACTCCCCGCGGTGGACGTCACGTAGGGAGTATAAAGTGATTCTGGACTATGAGATCTGGTAAAAAGCCCAGTCGTCACAGGTCAATTGGTCGTAAGTGAACACGTCCGGTAGGCCAACTCGTCACAGGGCATCTCGTACAAGGAATTCTCGTCATGCCGGAATACTCGTCACACAGAGCACTCGAATTAGGACTAAATGTTTTATATGATGCGAGTAATTTTTTTCTCGCATACAATCAATTTACTTTAGTTTAGTAACAGGAGCAGTTGGTCTAAGGCATCGATTACCATTCACAATTTGAGTTGCAAGCGAGATAATTATGACATAAATTCCAAGAATTATTACATCGACTTGATCTAAAGAAGATAATAAATACGTGTACTCGTGACCACACATTAATGTATATCTTCAAAACAGAAGCCTCAGGCTAAGTGTGGAGCTTTGGCAAATAATTCTTGTCTAATGCGCGCTATTAGCAACTCCAATTCTCTATAAGTGGATTTTCTAAAATGGCGGTTTTAGTGAGAATCGGAAATGCATTCCAGTATACCAGTTGCTGAGCGTTTCTAGTGTGCCAGCCCCCTTCACTGAGTAACCCAAATTATTCTTCCTTATACGAGGAAGCTAGGGTGTCATGAGCACAGGTCATCCTTTTATCCCTAAAACAGAAATGGTGATTATCGTAATATTTACGCCATGGGGCCCATTTTCATTCTGGAGCGAAACCGAAACTAACCTCTTTTTTAATTTAATTTCTCGGTATAGGTTTTATAGTCCGTTGCAACTCAAGAAGGTAGGGCGAGGGTAAGACGGGCCGGGGAGGAGGAAGCAGACGGAACGCTGGAGAAGAGAGGGGGAAATTTCCTTCTCTTCTCTAGCGTTCCGTCTGCTTCCTCCTCCCCGGCCCGTCTTACCCTCGCCCTACCTTCTTGAGTTGCAACGAACTATAGTTTCGGATGCTTGTACAACTGAGATTTTCTCACAGCATAATTGTTGAGCTAAAGGAGTAGTTCACGGAAACCATTTTGTGACATACGTGACCGATCCAGACACTTCAAAATATTTTGGACTTCAGTGTCCCTTTTAAAGAGAGGGTCTTTCATACACCCTAGAGGTAACGTAGGATATTGTATTCGTTGGAAAAAATCTGTGCTGATATTTGTGTGTTCTTGTTGTCATTTCTCGCTCAAATAATTGTCACGAAAAAAATTAACTGCGGGCCTTTTTTTTTGGGGGGGGGGGGGCATTTAGATGATTAATTGCTTTAACATTATTCCCAGAACAAGAAATCTAAATCAATCATATTTTTGCAAAATATCGCCAAATGAGATGAGTTTGGAATAACTTCCAAAACGTTTAAATTGAGAAATGCTGTTCTCACAACAAAGACACAAAGACAGAATTTAAATCAGACAGAAGTTTTTTTTTTTTTTTAAGCAACGAGTGATTTATAGAACTTTATATTGCATCCAGTGTTTGACTATTTGTCTACCTTGATAACGATGTCAGAGTGTTTCATGTACTAAAAGGTAAACGAAATGGTACCTTTCTGGAAAGACTATTATGGAAAGACTTATGAAAATACTATTATGACGCAACGCGCGCCTCACCGCGGTGCATTATAAGACGTTTCCCATAATGCGCCGCACGGTTACGCCGACGGCGACGCCGACGCCGACGCCACTCAAGCCATCAACGGGCGCCTAAGAGCTGCGCTGTAAAAAAGAAGGCATCGGAAAGAGGAAATTCTATTGTGGTAGTCCTAGCCAGAGGCCAGACGGTCATGATTAGGCGGTAAGGCGGGGGGGGGGGGGGGGGGGAGAGGGGTGAAAGGGAGGGCAGTTTTTTCTGGCAAATTTGAGCCGCGGGAAAAACAAGACAGAAAAACAGTGGTGGAAGTCCCACCCTGAAGCCACGTCAGCCTCCGCACCGGACACCGGTGGCGAGTCACCACGAGCAACACCTTCTGGAAACTAAAACCTGCGTGGCCGCTCCGTGAAGTCACTCTAGCTAGGCAAGCGAGCGGAAAATAGCAACAGCCGGCTGAGCCGCGGGTTTTGCTGTGCCGACACGCTAGCGGGGAGGCTTGTATCTCCGATAAGGAATGTTGTACGAATGGTCACTTAACTGTGCGTGAAAACAGCGTAATTAATCGAATTACAGCTTTTATATTGGTAGTCCATAACAAACTCTGACTTTTAAGGTTTACTATTATTTATCTGTTTTGTTTACAAATACTACTAATCCTCATATGAGGATTTTACTAGTGTGGTTACAAATACAAGTTGCTTCACCACAGTAAAATACAAAAATTGTTATACATTGTCAACATAGCGTATGCAGTATAAGACCGTTAGACATAGTTTACATATCAGGGCAAAGCAGAGAAAAAATAATTCATCAAGTCAGGAGCACTTCAACACAATTCATAAATGGCGATAGTGAACTCGCTTGGACGGCATGCTCTGACAGCTTAGTCCATTCTTCGATGTCGAGAGGAAAAAAGGAAAATTTAAAGCACCTGTTTTTGGGATGAAAGTATTTTAAAAGTTTTCCATGGTTTGAACGGGTGGTTTCTCTATCGTTAGCAGTAAGGTATTTAGACCTATCTATCTTGTTCATATTATTAGCGATTTGGAATAATAATTTTAGTCTGGAGAACTTGGCTCTTTTTTCGAGTGAATGATTCCTAGCCTGCAACTATAAGCTCGGTAGGCGAGTCAGACAAGCTAAACATATTGGTAAGGTTACGGCGACTGAAAACACATATGTTGAATACTAGCTACTACACCCGTTTCACCATTATTTAGCTTGATTTCCTTTATGAAACCAAAGTCCTGCTCTGAAATCACAAGTATTCTAATTTGAAAGATTTGTGACGTCCATGCTTACCACATGCAGAACTAGAAAGTAACTGATAGAGTCCTATAAGGTCTCCCTGAGAGATAAAATAAAAGTAACATCACGCTCACTACCTCCTACCACATGTAGTTTGGTATTTAAGAAAATGTACGAAAATATGGGATGGTGCATAACTTGGGGATATAACTTGCCATTGTTTGAAGAAGTACTTTTAAAGAGTGGAACAAGCAAATGCGACACTAAATGTGACTGATCGACTACGTGCCACAAGGCCATCGTGTATTATTTAAAATGACAAAATGTATCCACACCTTCTTTTTAAAGTGCCGGAAGGAGGCGCTGTTGAAAATTTATATCCGCGCCAACTTCCGGTCAAATGAGAGGACAAACAATCCCCACCATAGATCTATTTCTTCTTGTCACGTTCATGAAATATTAAGGCGATAGCTTCTGTGGGCTCTTCCACAAACTGGAAATGACATCCGTTGTCGTTGTTGTTGCAGTTGGAGGGGTAGGGTGTCCATCGTCGATATGTTTGAAATGCCTAAAAAAGAAGAAAAAAACTTTCAGCTTTTTTTATTTTGGGGAAGAAGCAAGACTAGCGAAGCTGTACTATGCTGGGAATGAAGTAATGGCCGGCCGCACGTCGGCAAGCCAGAGTGGAAAGGCTCGAAAGTTTGCCGCCGTCACTTATAGATGACGGTAGCTGTCCTGAGTTCTGTGTCATCAGGTCATTTGAGGACGCTCACGATCCTGGGGAAACTAGTAGCCTTTAACAGCTCCGCTGTAAAAATATCGCCCGCCTCCGCGGTGTCCTCAGGATTCTATTCTGGGTCAGCTGCGTGTGAAGCTGGTGCGTTACCACAGACCTGCGCCACCGACTTGACAAACCGCTTTATAAGCATTTGATGAGCAAACATGCGCCCATGGGTCTCGTGTAGCGCTCGCGATATGGCCAGCGTTTCTGTAATATAGCGCTAGAATTCTTTTTTGTATAATTGTTTGTTATTTTTAAATTTAATCAGGGTAATTGTTGAAACGAAAAGCTTCAGCTAGGTGACGCAAGCCTCCGCCTAATTAAAAAGGTTCATCCGTACTCTTCCTTCCGGCCAATACCACGTAGAAGACGAGGCCTGCGCATTACGTTATCGTTAGCGGATCCCAAGCGGCAAACGCGCTGAAACGACGAGAGTACTGCGCAAACCGGCAGACGCGCGCGTTTTGGCGTCGCCGGGTGCTGGCGTCTCACTTGTTGCAAGACGCTGACACGTCTCGCCGTTTGTCACAGTGAGAACAGTGAGGTGCATGCTCTTGAGAACGAAGCCAGAGACTTCGTCGTCAAGAGCTCTCAGTGCATAATTTGGTCACACGAAACTGGCCACACCAATGCCGTGACGTGTCGCAGCCATCGCTGCGACTCTTACTGTGGATTCACGCAGGACTGCTAATTTCGTATGACCAGTTCTCCAGGATGGTTAGCCAAAGGACCTGGTAGTGAAAGCTGTGCTGGAGATTTTGTTTTTTTAATTTTTCCTGTAAGGCGTTTGATTCGCTTTCATAGGTTAATAGCAGCATAAGGACTTCGCTAAATCTCCAGTTTTGTGATTTCCGTAGAACTTCTCCCGTCTCAGAAATGTTCACATCTAGAGGCTCGAAAAACGTGACGTAATGAAGCGACCAGAAGTCCCGAGCCGAAAGACGGCATGTGTTTGTAAACAGTAAAAAGGGTCTATAGTTTGTCTCTTGAGACAACTTTCTTTTGCCTCCGTCTCAGGTTTTATTGTGCCGGTCTAACGAAAATGTTGTGGTTCCTTCATATTTTTTTTAATAACGTTAACTTTTTGCCAACACAGACAGTTGCTTGTTGGCTGGAGCAGTCTTTGCATCCTGTACTAAAGAGTCATTTTTCCCTCGCGCAAGTTGTTGAAGAGAATGTTAGTCGAGAAGGTGGGGGATAAGCTTGAGCACGACTTGAGGTGTGTGGACGCTTGCAAAAGTATCCAATACTTCCAACTTTGGCAGCTCAGTTAGTGTCAGGGCCTAACAACTTTATGGTGACCATGTAACCGCAAGAACTGAGTGATGTGCGGGCAAGATAAGCTTGTTCACAACAACTTCAACCTGAATCACCACACTAACCACCATTTGTGTTGGAAGGTGCAGTGCAGTCCCACTAGATTAAACCGTCTGTCAGATGATAAACCAATGCATCATGAGGAAGTGTCTTCTCCAAAATTAGTTCTTATCTACAGTATTCACAGTGGATTGTCTTCACAGCTACAGAGGCAAAGTATCCAGTTATGTATGTAAAAATAGAAGTCTTGGACGACAGGGCTACTAAATCATAGTCAGTGATGCTAAATACAATGGTTGGAACACAAAGCGAAATACTCTGCGCATGTGACTCGCACGCTAAAACCAGTTACATATTTCAAAACACTTTGGAAGTGGTAACTCGTTCTTAAAAATACCAACTATATCTCTATGAGACTACAGAAGAAAGCGGAGTTGTTTATAACACTATCATCCCTCCGGGCTCAATGACGATTCGAAAGTGCAAGACTACAAGGATAAAACAAAAAGCTGCCAAAATAACATACCTCCGAAGAGTTCCTAACTTGGAACTCCCTCTCCCCTGAATTGCCTTAACCATTAGATGCGCCGTTGTCCCTAGGTTGGGAAGAAGGATGTGAACCCTCGGTTTTCCAGCATAATTTCCCGACAGCACGACGCGCTAAACATATAAGGCATTGATCCTCACATTCGTATGCACGAAAGCACTAGAGATTTTGTCAACAACGGAGGCAGTGGACACGCAGGCGCCTTCTGCGTATTTCAAACGGCTTTCTGCGTAGCCCGATTGCGAAACTAATGTCTGGCTTTGCATCGCTTTTCATTCCGACCGAATGAATTGGGAATAACGGCTCATAAAATAGGGGAAAAAATGTACTTCTCTGGGTTATCCGGAAGTTTCACATCAGCATCGTTGCAAATGCTCGGTGGTGAAAATTATGGGTGTGTGAATAGTGGCTCAAAATTATTAGTGCTGTGTCATCTCTAAGCTTCTGCACTGTTAAAATAACCGGTTGCTGTAAATTTTCCTTCCGCTGTCAGGGCTACGAATGACGAATGGCTATTTATTTTGAACTACGATTCGCAATTTGTTTCAGCTAATTCCAGACGTAACCGTGCTACGAGGTAATGGGAGCATTGAAGCAGCGCCGAAAGCGCTAGTCCATGGGTTCTTTCTGTTTACGATTGGTTCAGCGAAGATAGAAGACTTACAGAAACACGATGAACACCATTATGGTGCGCTTTTGATGCTGTCTGATTAGTTTCATCAGCTCCTAGCGTCGGCTGCGTCTGGATTGTGATCTGGATGTAAGGCGGAGTGTAGTGAACACCTTCTGCTGGCTCTTCACGCTTGGTCTAGGAGCAATGACGTATGTACCTGATGTAACAAAACAGCTTTTGTTTCTAGAAGTTGTTGCCGTGAGCCAATAAGGGTTGCGTGGCCATAAAAAGGGTGTGCCCTGCTCTCACTGTCTCCTCGGGCTCTCGACTTTCTGCGCTCTTTATGTGCTGAGTGTAAATACAGCGGAAGCTTGACAGCGTAACTTCGCCAGATAATAGCACGGAGCAGTATCTAGTGGTCTGAATTTTAACACCTTTTATGGCATAATTTGGGAACAGACAACACAATCCTGGTTGGAGCGCGCCAGCTTAAGCGAATATTTAAAAGTTCATTAGTATTAAAATAGATAGATGGGCTAGTTGGCACATCACTGAATCGAAAGCGCCGAATAAACAAGGACGGGGCGTTGCATAAATGAAAGAGCTGAGGAACATGCCTGGTCAGTGAAACAGTCCCCGTCGGGCAATCTCGCGGTGCACTGTGATAGGTGCCCATGTGGCCGGAATTGGAAAAAACAACAGTTCTGGGCAGATACGCTAACAAAACAGCGCGAGAAATACATGAGGCATTCCGCATAAGAGAGCAAGGGGAGAGTCTGTGCATTAGTGCGCCGTCACTACACTTAACAGATAAAGAGTTTTTCTTTTTGAGCCAACACCCAGATAGACGCTATTAATAGTCAATGTTTGTTTCAATAAACCTTCAGTTGTGAGCGCGCTTCGTCTCTGTCCCCTTCTTCGTCCTTGTTTATTCGGCGCTTTCGATTCAGTTCATTAGTATACTTGAGGTAATTAATTTCCTACTTATCACTTTATAGTTTCAACTGGACGTCCGCCGCGGTCAGTAGCATTATCCCGAGGGAATCAGTTTCCTATTTTCCAGCGTCCTTTTTCGGTTATAAGTAGGGGTGTGCAAATATTAAAATTTTCGAATACGAATCGAATACGAATAAGACAAAAAACGGGCTTCGAATATCGAATCGAATATCGAATATCTGTCTAGTAATAAAAAATGGCAACAAACAAGAGGTAACGGCAGGTTTTATGCCTTTTTTTAAATAAATCAATGCAACTGCATTTTACTGGGCTGCAGCAGGCTAAAGCTACTTTTAGTAATGCACTCATTACAAATTATCATTCTAGGAAAATTAACTGCTTAACGCCCCCTACTGCAGCCGTGACATTATTTCCGCCAGTAGAAAGACCCGTTCATTCGAAACCTGCGACATTTCACTATAAGTTCGAAGAAGTTCGTGTTATGGACAGTGTTGCCCGGCTGCTACACGAATATTTTGAATTTCTGGGAAACAATTATTTAGAAAGTACTTTGTTTTATATTTCATAAAATGGTTACCAATGTTTACGCCATATAAAAGCGAAAAAAAGTCACAGCATATCCACGTGGTGAATGATGATGAGTGGGCGAAGCTCCGGAGTGAATCGTCGGTAAACCAGCGATTCTTCCGTTAATTCGCCCACTCATCGCCATGTAAAGACGTGAGAAACACTGTGTGTGTGTGTATACAAACCACAATCTATCACACACACCACAGCTATGGCCGAACGAAACGTCTAGAAAGTCTCGCTTAAACCGCGCGTCGGCACCTTCGGGCTGAGCTCGCCTGATGCGTTTTGCAGACGCCTCACGAGCTCTCGCTGCATCGGGGTCTGCCTGCCGATACGCGCGCTTTCTTGCCGCTTCCCGTTCCCTGACGTTCTGCAGATCCTCTTGGCGCCGCTGCCGTGCCGCTTCGGCTTCCCGCTCTCGTACGGCCGGATCTTGGCGACGCTGCCGTGCCGCTTCGGCTTCCCACTCCTCGTACGGCCGGATCTTGGCGGCGTCGCCGAGCAGACTGACGACGCGATTCGGCTTCCCGCTCTCGCACGGCCGGATCTTGGCGGCGTCGACGCGCAGCCTGACGACATGCTTCGGCCTCTCGCTCTCGCACGGCTGGATTCTGTCTGCGAGCGCGCGCTGCCGCCGCCTTGCGCGCTCTCCGCTCCGCAACATGAGCTAAGCGCCATCTGTCATCTCTACATAAAGTTAATTCCGGAACACGCCATCTCTTGAGCCATTCATAAACTAAACTTGAAGTGGCTACATACAGAGGAGGGACAGACCCACGGCTTAAGGAGCTTCGCCCCTAAAATTGCGCTTTTAACGCTTTTCATTAGTTATTAATGTGAACCAGCGATGCCCAGCCAAAGCCAACAAATATGGCACTTTTCCTCCGCCAAGTGTAATCAACTAGTTTGTTTTTCGTTTTTTTTTTAAAGTTTTTTGCGCATGTGCACAAAACTTGAACTTCAGTCGAACATTTTGTCGAACTATCACGTTGAAGGTCTCGGAAAAAGTCCCGAGACTTGGTCGAACTAAGAACCTGGGCAGGTTCGCGACATCCCTAGTTTTGACTCCGCGGAAGTGGCAGGAGTTGTTTTCAGTAGCGGCGATGCAATTTTCTACTCGCACCTAGCTTTTTCTTTTTATTACTACTTTTCAAACATTTGATATTAGATAACACTCTCGAGGTTTCTTTTATTGTATCAATTCATAGAACGCGCAATTACATCACATACTGCTAGGTAGTGCCACAAAACAAAGGGCTTGGTGAAAAAAGAAACCGAAACTGATTCTGTCTTGCTGCCATCGGACAGATAGAAACAGACCAGACCGATAACGCACGCATCGTACGCCTTTCTCAGTGAATGAACATATTCATAGGGGAATGCGTGGCAGGCAAGTTATTCGGTACTTGCTCGAATATTCGCAGGTTTTGCGAATATTCGTTGTTTTTTTCCGAATATTCGGCTTTGGCCGAATATTCGGGAACTTCCGAATATGCAATTTTCGAATCGAATACGTTTCGAATAAGGAAAATATTCAATTCGTATTCGAAATTTCCAACATTCGCACATCCCTAGATAAGTTATCTGCCATCTTAGTCAGTGACAGGTTAAGAAAATTGTTGCGGCTCCACCCGTAAGCGTAATGCGCCCCCTTGAAGTGCATCCGCCGTCGAGAACATGGCCCCTTAGCATTGCCAATTTTTCCCTCCCCAGAACACATATTTTAGACTGCTGCATTATTCATTTGATTCATTCAGTACACCTGAACGAGTTAGAATATTTTATTGTGAATGAAAGGGTTTGTTATTAACGGACAGAAGTCATGTCTAATGTACGGTCTTCCAACTGACTTCCTGTCCAAGTGCTGTATAGAGAGTCCTGTCTTCCAGCGCTTCTAGCTGCGGAAAACAAAAGCTAGCCTTTTGAAGTTGAGAGACTCCTCAACGAAGAAGCTGAGAAGGTCGCTTCTGATAACTGGCCCAACGCTGTGAGGCATGTCGTTGAAGTGGAGCAAAGCTTTAAACGAGGCGGTGCCACAAGTGCCCACATCGAGCCCATCTTCATCGCGCTGAATGCGGACGGCACTTCTTCCGTGAGTGATATGTCTAGTGTAGGGTCCCTCGACGATTCGTGATGCAAACGCCAAGAAGGGTGAAACCCAGAAGACCAAACGGTCCTTTTAGGGACCACTCATATGCTGTAAAATGGGATACTTGTCCTTGTACATGCCTTACTTCCTACGTCTCCATGATGTTGTCGTGGTTCTGTGATTTGTTACTTCACATCATTGTTCAAGGCGTTTCCAGCTTTTGATATCTGCTGTTTCGTATTCCACTGCGCCGTGAATCACTAGTAGAAAGTTTAAAATCAACCGTATGCAGTATAGAAAGCCGGGTGATAGGGGGACAACTCCTCGTGGAAGCAGCTTCTATGGGCAGTTCCGTAACTGTGTTGATCTAGTAACGTTTGCCCTGTCTAAGGATAATACTATATATTTTGGCGGCCACAGCTGTGTGGTTTGGGGTTGAGTGCGTACTGGCAGCGAGTGATTGCTAGATAATCTTCGTTTTGTCAGAACTGTTGTTCATGGCAGACGATAAGTTGATTTAGCCACATCTCGTGCTGACGACATGTGAATACCGCATGTATATTCACCCCATTTATGCGGTACAACATGCGAGAAATTGTTTGCAGGGTGTAAGCAATTAGCTACACGCTAAGTCCATCGACAGCTTGCCTACACATTGACTGTACTTTCGATGTATTTTGGCCATGACAACATGTGGAAGGAATTCACCGACGTTCAAAGAATTCTCGGAACGCGTGGTTTCGAAGTTTCCGAAAGATATTTGGCTTCGATCGAAAGTGCGGCTCTGCAGCGTTCTTCGACACAACGAGTTCACGCTCCAAGTGTTCGTACAGGAGCATAATACCCTCGGACAACGCACCCGGAAAGTCATTAGCTCGGCTCGCCGAATTAAGCAGCGAGCACAACCAGCCGCACGAAGGGTATTAACGAAGAGATTAGACTTTCTCGACTACAATGAATGCAGGCTAAACGCGTAGGTGTTCAGCCCACATTTTTGCGGCGCTATATTTGTACTCAAGGCCGGTTCACGCAGACAGCGTGTCCCAAAAATACGTGCAATCTTTGTTTGTTGGTTTTTGTTTTTGTTTTTAACCGCGAACATAAAATATGCATCGCCAAACGCCTATTATTTGTCCAAATGTAGCTCTAGAGGTCCCAAGAGGATGCCAAAGTTTTAACACTAACTGTTCGCTTATTCAAAGTTTATAGGTGATTTTCTTAAATTTTCAATGGAAAAACGGGGCCCATTTTCGTCCGTTTTCGGTAACTGGAGCCATATGAGCTCCATGAAATCGAGAGCTCTGTCGACCGCCTATGTTTTAATGGAACAAAGATCACCTATAAATGTTAAATAAGATAACGGTTAGTGCTGATACTTTGGCGTTTGGTTCGGACCTCTAGCGTTACATTTGGGTGGAGACTGGGCGTTCAGTGATGCGTAGTTTATTTTTGAGGGGAACAAAACCTTGTAATTCTTTGGGAGGGGGGGGGGGGGGTGGCTGCAGGCGAGCGACATCGCACTTCACGCTAGAAGATATAATGATCAGAAAATGTTTGTCCTTTTCACAGCACATAAAACAGTAGAGTGATAAAAAATAGGTGCATAATCGCTGTCATGCATGAATTTAACGAGTAAACGTGCCAGATAATAAAGACCAGTACCCTTGGCATAAGCTGCAGCGACAGAGGAAGGTTATATGTGCAGGAATTGAGAGCGAGGATGAAACGACAGCGCGCGGGGACAGCGCTCTCACTGCTGACGTGAGCATGGGGCTTGAATTCGTTGATCATTTGCAAGCGTTCTCGCGCAAACGAGACGATAAGTGAAGTTACGCAATCTACCTTTGACAGCGTTGTATATTAAAGGGATTGCCCGGTGATATCCGGAAGTTTCTGAGTTTTCGCACTGGTCGCGTAGACAGGGCCTAAATATAGTAAGATGTGATATTTATTTTATTAAAATACTCCCCAATATTTGTTAGATCAATTATTAACATCAATACGAAACTTCACGCCAAATTTCGCCAGTGTCCGTGGCTAGTCGTGCCATGACTTCACATCAGGCATGGTAACGTCAGAGTCACTGGCGTTGACTTATTCCCGGTTTTGACCAATATGGTTGATGGTGCGCACAAAGATCATCGTCGAAGGAAATGAGCTTCCCTCAATGCCGTAAATCTTGTGTTTCTAAGAACAAAGTTGTTTTACTAAGACAGCAGTCAAGAGATGTCGTGGCTCTCCTTGCATGAAGTTACATCAGAGCTTCCGTTGTTGCCTACAAAAACGCTGCGTTGTTTGCGGATTGGGCTCTGTTTAAGATTAAATTACTCGTGCGGCGTAGGATTAAAAATTCGGATATTGTGCGGATGATGATCATAAAAGCAATGAAAATATAATTTAATTTTTTTTCTAAAAGACAAGTTTTTACAGGACAATTCCCCTAAGTATGCAACGGAGTAAGTTGGGTCTATTAATGGATAGACGTAAAGCTAGTTGCCTTTGTCTCCACCGCACTCGTCCAACGTGTTAGAATGCGGAACGGCGGCGTCCGGCGTTTGGCTTTTGCGTTCGAACGCGTTCTATGAGTGCAATGGAGACAACGGACACTAGCTTTACGTCGATCCATTAATCAGATCTAACCAGAGCTAGGCGTTGTGACGTCCCCGCATGCCCTTTTACTTCCCACATAATCCTGAACATTTCTTTGGGCATGCAGACCCGACAGAGAAAGTAAAAAAAATTATAAAAACTACGACTACATCTTTTCGAAATTCCTATAGATTGAAATTTCGGTTGTCCGTATTTCTTAATTCTAATGCCCCTACTGTTTTTTTTTGTGTGTTTGTTTGTTAACAGTTTTGTTGGCGCTGCTTGTCAGTCATATTCTACTCGTCTCGAGTATTAAGAGCACGAGCTGTGCTGCCCCATCGGAAAGAAGCTTACCTGAAAAATCTTTATTTCGTTTTCTTCCATAATACCATTGGAGCTTCGCTGTGTGCTAAATTCCCCCCTCTTTTTTTTTATTTTCAATAGTTCGAACTTGGAAGAGTTTTGATATGAAAGTATGCGACAACTGGAACGGTTCCGAAGTTACCGCCATTTCTTCTGTACAAAAAAAAAAACGTAACTAGTTTTCTTTTTTTATTGGATATTTTGTGATGCAAATGCGGAAGATACTGCTTAAGGCGGGCCGTAAGTTTATTGTAAATTTATTGTATATTTTAGGCGTAAGTTAGAGTTTGCGTTGCATGTAGTTTAATACGCACTTTGAAACTAAATCGAAGCCTCTGGCCAATATACGTAACAGAGAGAATTATATTTAACTTAGTCTATCATCGTAAATTAACGAGATATGTTTTTCGTATCGTACTCTTAGATCAAAGGTGTGTTCTCGTGCGTCCATGTTCAAGCTTCCATCTTCGCGCAGTGCGAGTTTAAATCGTCGCGTCGGTAGTTGCTCACCGGCACAACAAACCAAGTTAGGAAGTACAGTGAAATGATTCTTTTGATGCATGACATAAATTTTAGGCTCCTTATATTGTGCTAAAAGATGTCAGACTATACGATGGTTAAAGAAACTATGGAATTATATTGCGCTCGCATAGAATAGAGCCAGGGTGTCTTTGTTTTTGTTTGTTGTTGTTGTTTATTTTTTCAAAACTAAAACTAACATCCGAAATGGAGTTCTTCGACCTGCTGTACAGCAGTAGGGTGGCAGGAGGTTTTCTATGTTTACAAGATTACTAACGTAAACAACAGAGAAGGATTCATGCTCTCGAGTTTTATGCTCCGAATGCAGAAGCCTATTTGTTCCGCCACTTCCCTTGTGTTTCGTTTTTTTCCTTTCTATTTATTTATTCCTTTATTACAACGCAGCTATCAATAATAAAAGAAGACCAAAAAGACGAACCAAGTCGGAACTGAAGAAAGCGAATCGCTGTTTCGGAAACCGCCCAGGACGGACATCATGCTCGGGAAGCACGTAAGAATCGGCAGCATTGTGATGGCTCCAGGCCGGGCTATCTCGCCGGCAGAACTCGACACGCAAAACATATCAAGCCGCCTAATACTCCGAGCCGTTCCTTCAACTCCGCCGGGCCCTCGTCCTTCTTACATGCCGTGCGCACAGCGCGATCTTGGGGATCTCTTCTTGAGATAACGTCTTTACCCCGCTACTGACAATTCTTACCCCCATCAGCCACACTGCAGCTTGTCTCGCGTTTCTGAATGGGCATCTCCGTTTGCTTTCTATGTGCGCGCTTACTTCTCAAGAACAGAAAATCTAGTGAGGCGTGAAAGGGTTTTAACGCTGCACCCCAATCCCAAAATTGTGTCCATCCGTCCAGGCATTTCCCATTAAATTTAGCGTAAATAATTGATATAACGAGACCTATACGCGAATTACGTTTCTCAGCTAAATTTAGCGGGTTAATTAATCTCACGTGACCTGACGTCACGGGACATACAGACCAATTCTATTTGCACGCTAAAGTTGGCGGAAAAATTCACATCCCGTGACTTATACGCAAATTAGTTTCCCCGCTAAACGTGGCGGGAAAGTAGTATCACGTGACCTTTACACCTTGGGGAAATCGATAGCACATGACCTATATATCGAGAGTTTCCCTGCTAAATTTGACGGGGAAATTCACGTCTTCTGGCCAAGTCAAACATTAAGTTTCCCCGCTAAATTTAGCAGCAAATTTAGAAAATTTACGTCACGTCACCAGTGCACCAATTCGGTTACCCGCTAAATTTAGCGGGAAAACTTACGTCTTTTGACCTAGTCACCAATCCAGTTTCCCCGCTAATAAATTTAGCGGGAAAAATCGACGTCATGTGTCTTGACATCGCGTGACCCATACAATCATTCAATTTCCTCGCTAAATTTAGCAGGGAAATATACATGACGTGAAGCACCAATTCACTCAGCAATTTTTTCCCTATAGTGAATTTCGTGCATTATAGAAGTTTGAAGGTAATGGACGCTGCCAATTTTATTACAAAACTCAATTATCAGAGAGGCAGTACTCGGACGAGTGCATATATCAAGAGGTCATCAAAAAGTATTCCACGTGTTTCCGCATCTGGACTGCTAAAGCAGCGCCTTGGAATGTCCGGGACACGGACATCGACCCATGCAAGCAACCCGGCGTCCAAATCTTTAAAACAAAAAGTCAAGCATGACCAAGAAACCATGCTAACCCATAAAGGGATACTTCAACGAAATTTGAAATATACCCGTCGTAGTCAAAAATAGGTTGAATATGATCCACAATATCCGTAAATGACAATCGCACGATTGTATTTTGAGCCTGGTGGCTGTATTTCTCGTTATAAACGGCCCACTCTGGCAAGCGCTCGGAGAACTGCCAGTGGAGAGAAGGTGACATCCCCCGATATCGTGACGTAGTCCGTCTAGGGACGAGCAAAGCAGCGGCGAGGCTGAGGTCGAGAGGATGTAATTGTCGTTCCAGCCACCGAAGCGGCTGCTTTTGTACGAATTTTGAGTGACGGGTTAATCTTCTTTAATCTTGTAAAGGGACAATAGCGACTCTTGGGACACACAAAAATATTCTCGGGGAGAGTGGAGTTCCTCCTTCTACCTCTTCTCTCGTCGTGGCTGGAGGCGAGACAAACATCGTCACTAGCTGTCAAGGTTCCTAGACGGTAATTACAAACAAGACATTAGCGGCAACCACCGGTGCTCTTTGCTAATCGTTTAATTCGATTTAAAATTCCGTTTCGTGTCTTTCTTAACAGGATATTGGTGTGTCAGATGTGATACTGCTCCTTTGAACACATATAAACCAAAACATGAGCGCCGAAATTTCGTTGTAGTATCACTTTAAATGTCGTAACTGTTTTAAATTATATTTCTCTCTATATTTTCTTGTTCGCAGTGTATTGTTATATTTACTAAAATTCCGTCAAATGATTTTTTAATTACATTTTATATTGCGCTATGCCCTAGGCGAGCAATGCCCCAGCTTTACACATAACAGATGACATGCATGTTTAGCGCATCATGCCGGTGGTCGTTTCTCCTTGTCTTTGCTAAAAACAAAAACAAAAATTGATGTTGAGAAATATATGCAACCAAAGGACCACGCTGAGAAGCAATTTCGTCACAATGGGCGCTGACGTGGCATTCATACAAACCATAAATACGAACGCCTTCGGAATGAACTCGTAAAAAATCGGCGAACCATCGAACGTTGAGGGGTACTCGGGGGATCGAGAACGCGAGCTGATTCATCGTTTTTTTAATGGAGCTTGTTCTGAAGGCCCGTTAAGTGCCTGGTGGCAACGAAAGGCTTTACAGACTTGTTGTTCCTTATACGCCGAGATAGGCCCGGCAATCGTATTTTGCTGTTACTGTCACCGAGAAGTATAACAGTTGACCACTGCTTTCTCGAACATGTGTGGTCAAGTCAGAAGTGCGTATTGTTAGATGCAAGCACAGCGTAACCATGCAGGCGCAGCGTTACGATGCTGGCACGGGGACCAAGGACACTTTCACTGATGTAGAGAAACGCAGAGAAATCCCGTCTGAAGGACCTGAACGTTATTTCCTCACAAATCGTGTTGTTTGCAACGGAGCGTTAAGTACAGTCTCGTATGCATACACACCTCTATGCATACATTTGGAACGGAGTTAAGGACGAAATTCGACTCAGTACATAGCAAACAACCGTGTATGTATTTTTGGCATGATAAGGGAAGTTTGGGTTCTTTTATCAAATGCGGCTAATCAAAATGATCTAAACTTTCATGCTTGCTACACTTTCTCCGCAAATCACGGTGATTTCTTTTACGAGTGCTTTCAAGAACTATAGATATTTGTTCGTTTTTAACAGCAAAGTCTTGGTATTAATGAATACACATCCCGCATTTCTCATACTTTGCGTTACTATGTGAAGTAAACTTGAGATCACACAATGCGAGAGAGAACAAGGTACTCTTAAATGAGAATGAACACCCCGGGTGTGGAAAAATCCCGCCATCGAGCACTGCAGCAACGGAGCAGACCACTGAGGAACAGGAGACGGCAGCGACAAATGACATCTCTTTCAGGAACAAAGAAAGGCAGCAACGAATGAGGTCGCTGAGGAAACGAGATAATTGCGAGCAATAGCTAATTGGGTTAACGTTAGAGGGGCGCTCCGAGGACACCGTCCCTAGACCTGAACTAAGGGCACCTCTTTTTCTTCTTATTGTTCCGTCTTACTACAGTCTAAAGTAATTATTGCCAACGCTGCTGGGAGTAATGCACGCCACTCGTTCTGCAGACCTTACCACTGGACTCGCGCGTCGGTGTCTCTCTAAAGAGGCGAAAAAAAAAAGAAGACGAATAACCCGTCATATCCGAGAATCTTTCGATTTGCGAGAGTTGAATGCCCCGAATTCCTGCCTTCGGGAGTAGCGAAGCTCCGCTGTCTCAGTATAAAAGAGACTGACGGATTCCTATTTGTCTTGGTTTCTGAGCGGGTATCCTAGTGAAACGGATTGGATTATGGTGTTTTCCTTTCGTCACTTTCAATATGGACAGTCATTATTCGCCACTTCGCAGTGTGAGTGTAATATCCGTTCATCTCTTCCTACATTTTTGCTCTAAGGCCGCGGAAGATTGCGCTCCACATTTCGTCAGACACGAGATTCCCATTTCTAAAAGTCATGACTTTCCCGCTGGGCGGCGTCCCTTTCTTTGAAGTTGTGCGGAGAGCTTAGATTTAGAAGAGGTAGTAACTCAAACCATGGAGGCCGCTTGCGATTGAATGGCGGGGCAAGTCCATCGCAGACTGGCCGCGAGTGTGCATGCGTGGCGTTGTCGCAAGGCGAGGAGGAGAGCTAGCGGAGGGGCGAAACACTCACGGACAATCAACGCTTCAAGCCTGATGCACATAGTGCGATTTTGCTAGCAATTTCGAAATTGCGACGTCGCTCGTGTGGCAGAAAATGCGCGGTGATGGCTATGGGGCTCAACGCCGCAGCTGCGAAATCGCAAGATAAACCGCACCCTGCGGATCAGCCTTTAGTCACCTCTTCGCAACTGCATGCCTGCAGGCATCTAATGTCCGTCGAGCCTCATAAATACATGGTGAAGACAGAACTCGTCTAATTCTCAGCGCCTATCTAAAAAATCTGTTTAATAAAACTTAGACACCCTTATAATGCTAGGACTTGTTCTTTTGTTGAACGGTACACCATGCCGTTTTCTGTAGCCACTGAAAAATCTTTATGTTGTAGTCCGTCTGAAGAACGACTGCCTCTTCTGTAGCCTTTGAATGCTTAGGCAGTTTTAGCAAAATGCTCTTGCAGACGCAATACCGCTAAAATGCTAAAAGTCAAACTTCGTTATATAAATTTAAAAAAATTGAAGTGTGCTACTTATATGAATGATGGATACGCTATTTTCAAAGGTGGCGCAGTGGCATGTTTAAGAGACATGTCTCAGAAACACTTTGGTTACACCTTATAGTGCAATAAAGCTGCTGTGAATTACGTGTGTTTGGGCTGTAAACCTTAATCTTGTGCAGCACCAATTCAAAAGCATATATCATGTGCCGTTAATACAAAACCCGTTAGTAGCCCGATATATAGACAAACGTTCCCTGGACGAACTGTCAAAATACATTCATTTTCGTCTTGTCATTAGAAACAACTCGCATGTTAGAAGATTATGGGCGTGCCGGAGGTGTGCATATTTACTAGAGATCACCTTGCTATTTACATATGCGGCTCGAGTTTTCTATCGGAGGTACTATCACAGACCTTTAGAGCGAGCAAGTGTTTCAAAATGCGTCTTCACTGCATCAGAACCCAAGAAAAGTACGCCAATCAAAGGGGAGCGTAGAAACAACGAGGTAGAGGGGCTTAGAGTGATAAACCGGAAGTTCGGAAGTGGCACCCCCGGTTGCCGCCATTTTTTACGCAAAAGTGACCACACGTCACGTGACCTCACAAGAGCCGTGACGTCACCGGTAAGATGGCAGCGCCCAGAGCTGGCAAATGCGAGTTTGTTCGGTGCGCGGTAGCCGCGATGTGTAGCTGCTTTCCGACGACTTCGGTCTTCTTCCTGCTCGCTGACGCAGGTATAATGTGAAAATATGAAGGAATGAGACTTTATACCCTTTTCCCGCAAGATCGCCCTGGATCATCTGGATATTAACACCTGTGAGACAGCATCAGCCGTATCGCCATACCGGTGCTCGGATTCCCGGATGTGTTCGAGGATCGATAGAACTTTGAGTGCTTTTAGCATGAAATTTTCGCATTCTCTTAGCTTTGTTTGAACGTTGGAATGTCTGAGAATCGACGCGAATTGTATGCGTCGGACGTAGGGCCTAGGGGAATTCGTTTCAGCCCTAGGTAACTGCATAATCACAGCCAACTTTTAGCGAGGAAGCTCCTGCGATCTTTACGTTTTGTGCTTGTAAACAATTTTACGATATAACTCCTTGCATAATATATTCGAATTTTTCTCGCTTCGTTTGAACGTCTAGAGAATCGAAGCGAAAGGTATACGTCGCGTGAGGGCATAAAGGAAGTTTGTTTCAGCCCTGCGTCACCGAATAACCATAGAAACTTTTAGCGAGGGAGCTCCTGCGATCTTTAACCTTTTGTGCTAATCGACGATTCTACATTCGATCGCTTTTCTTCCTTTTTTGTGAGTGCGAATTGCACACTTATTTTCAGCTGCGAGGAAACGTTTTTATTGAGTGTGGGGATGAATAAATCGTTGCAGGCACCTGCTTCAATGCTATTCGAGTTGGTATAAGAACAACCGTTTTGGTGTACGCATAGATTAACTGCACATTTTTCTCTTTCGTAGGATTTATTGCAGCAATACTTTTTTCATCAAGAGTGCATTGCATTAGTCGGTCAATTATTTACTTGTTCTAGTTACCTATACAAGATGATTCATATTTGTGTTCATCCCTTGCCCGAAAAGCAGTCTTGTTGAAAAATGTTGACTACCATTCCTTTCGGTCTTTTCAATAGACTTTTTCAAAAGTGTGGGCTGCCTATACTTCGTATCACCGTAACTTGGAAAAGGGCAACCGCCACAGCCCCCTCGTGCCAATCAGAGAGACGGAGTGAAGGCGTGTAATAAATCTGTGCTGACGAGCACTCTGATGATATGTTGTCATGTGCCTCTCTCCAACGTGCATATTGACTCACAGAGACTATAGCCTTCGCCGCTTGCCAAATTGTTATGGAACGAATTACAGTAGCTACTACTCTGATTGCCCAAGGCCTTCATACTTTGGGCATTTGTTCGACAAGAATGTTATGTCCGCCATCACTGTGAACTCGGCTGAGCGCCTATTGGACTCGAATGCTGTATTAGCGTTCGACGTGAACTGGGGTATATTCTTGTGCTTTACGCCGAAAGAAAATGACGACAGTCGTGTTGCTTGATGGGGTTTTGCAAAGGGTCTATTTTGTCATACGTATAGGAAGTGTCCTGCTATATAACAATGCATCAACACATACTATTAAACTAGATGCTCAGAGGTATGTTTGTTTTTGCAATTAACAAGTTACAGCAGTGTGCTTTAATGTTATTATCATGTGTGTAGTTTTAAGTATCCTCTCTCCAATGCCTACAAAGGCCCCTGGAGGTAATAAATTAATAAATAACATTTTCACATCACTGGAGTTGGTTTTCGGATGCGCCACATGTTCAGGAGGAGTGGAACGAGTGCAGCCCAATGCAACCAGTCTGGTATGTCCCACTAATTAATATTGAGGGGTTAGAGATGCAAGTGTCCTCAAAAGGTCCAGCACGTGCGGTGAACACAATTCTTTGTGTATAGACTCTGATGGCGTAAAGGCGAGCGGAAATATGTTTATTAGGTTAGTGTATCAAATATGTTTATTTCCACTTGATTACATAGTTATTGGTTCTTTGCAAATGGTTCCATAACGAGTTCTCTCTGCGACAGTCTCGTGACAGGCGTTCAGTCGTAGCACCTGTGCTCCTTGTTGTCGGATGACGCTTCTGGCACGTTAGTGTTCAGTTTGGTCGAGCGGCAATTTTGACCGACCGATGCCGTCTTGTAATGCACTGAAGTCATGAAGCTGCCACTGGCATCTGATGCACTGAAGCTGCAGGGCTGGCTTCTAATCCGCAAATTTTCCTGGTAGTTTTCTGCGTCAATGCAGCAAGCTCGGGCATGTACTGCTTACGTGGCTGTGCCTTTTGCTGTACCGTTGACTTGAAGGCTGGCAACAATGTTTGTTTGCTATCCAAGCCATTTCACTTCCATTTCGTAATGGCAATTTGTGGTGTGGACGCAGACAATTGGTGTCAGCAAATTATTAGGTATTGTCCTTGGACGACAACCGACACCAAATCAACTGTCCTTGCATTGCCGCTCACCTGCTTTGTCGTGTTTACCTCCCGTCGAGTAGATGGGGATCAGGAGCTTTGGGGTAATGTCAACACCAGGGACAAAGGCTACCGAAGATACTCCTCAATGTCCCGCGGACGCTCTTCGAGATGTGGTCGAGGGTCGTTCGGCACGAACCCTTGCAGGCCAATTCACTGGTACGGGCACCTCCAGTAGGCATGGTCGGCCTCATGCAGTAAAGCAGAGTGGTTTTCGGTCGACCATTCGCAGCACCTCCATTTTCCTCGGTGTACTTTGTTCAGCGCGGACATACACTGGTTCTTCCCGATGTCGGAAATGCTTCGGCGTTGAGGTGTCTCGTTGAATTTTGGCATTGAATACTAACGGGTAGCCGGTGGCGGTCGTCATGACTTTGTGGCACAAGTCGCCCTCGGTTTGTCAGATGCCGCTTCGCTCGAAGAAGTCTCCAGTTGAAATTGCTGTCGAACTTGTTCCGAAACAATCTCGGCAATCAAAATAAAAGCCGGGCGACTGATGGCAGCAAGTAGCTTCCTGATCTCCACCCGGACAATGTCGTGTTTGATGTCGCGGATGCCTGGGAGGCCGGCGTTGAAGTTGCAGCTGGACGTTTCGAGTGTCGAAACGCTGGGGAGTTGTTGATAGTGACAGGCTCGGGCCTGCAGTGTACATTCAATGATGGAAGCCACGGAGATATGAACCCTTCGACTGTTGTCGTGGAGTTGCGGACAAGGCTGCCGAAGGTGTTGTACCTCACATGAGGGACATGGGATTCTTAGCTTCTTGTCTTCTGTAACATCAGGGTTGGCGTGGGCGCTCGATCAGGCCCAAAACATCTTCCACGAAGGCGGTGACGCATAACGCTCTCGTTGGGGCCGCATCCTGGACAGAATCAGGAATTCGGCTCTCTCTGGTCAATGTTGGCTGATGAACGTGCACTTCAGCTCGATCTTGCAAACTTCCCACGACGTTAAGGAGGATTCGTGGTTCTCAAACCAGTGCCTGGCAGTTTCTTCCACGAGAAGTATAGGTTCTGCAGGAGCTGGTTGTCCGTCTACCCACTATGGCGGGCGACACGGTCATATATTTCAATCCAGCCCTTGACACCTTCATACACCTTGCGTAAAAGGGCATCGGAGTGCGAGGTGCGACGAGCATGCAAACGATGGTGGGAGCGGACGCGGTTTGCTGCTACAGATTTGTCATTGTTGGCTTAGTCAGCTTCGGTTTTTCGGGCAAAAGACTGAATTCTGGTGGTTCTTGCTGGTAGCAGCGACTGGCTCAGATTTAAAGTTCTTCGTGGTGTATTTCTAAGGTTCGTCCTTGTGGTAATCGCTCGTCTTTCGGTTTTTCTGAAAGGCTCGGGATAGGACTTGGTTCACGGCTGGCCGGGGGTTTAAGACGCGGGATAGTCCGCCACCCGTGTCCCGTTATCGGGCAACTCGGCTGAGGAGCTGCGAGGGTGCACACAGAGTGAAGGGCTACGGGTAAAGTACCCAGCACCTCCACCAGAACATACGATGACAGCTGAGCATGGCCTGGAACTTTCCAGAATAGTAAATATTAATAGAAGATAGGACTGGAGCAAGCATCCGTGACAATATAAAAACAAAACTGACAGAAGAGAGTCTATCCTTACCGCTAAAAAAGCTGCATTGTTTTAGAGGCATTCTGTCCGAATAAATCCTCTCCTTCGGGGTTTGGCGACTGCCGTGGACGAACTGAACTGAAATGGATGTGGAACCACTTTTCTGGTAATAAGCCGCTGCAGACTGTCGTCACAAAGCGGCGTGAACGGGTGGACTGGGTAGGTAACACGCGCGATGAAATGTCCATACAGCTTGCAATTCGCGTACCGAGTGTTGATGAAACTTGTGTCGACGAAACGTGCGACAGACAAGCGGAATCAATACCAACTGCAACACCTGTGCTCCGTGAAAGTGCACGTCTACGCCAGAACAATTTAGGAAGCAGCACAGCATCACCTAAAGCACTGCACAGGAACTACCAACTTGAAGGCAGCTCTCCGGTGCGCCGGACAACCAAAGTGAGCCTTCGGTCATTTGAACGAAGTGGCACCACGATTGCACACTGCCAAGCACGACTCACGCAATTTCCGTCGCTAAACTGTGTATCCAAATATATTGCACACGCTTCACTGCAGACCTCGAAGATTTCGATGATCAACGAGAGCACAGAAACGTCGCCTTAAAATTTACTTGCGGTATCCTAATCAATCCGAGGTCCGAGCAACGTAGGGCCGATTGTCTCTTTCGTGGCAATATCCCCGTCGGTCACCAGCGAAATGCACACCGTTCCTCCGTATGTTCACGTTATACCTACGTGAGACACCACGCTGAACTCTGAAGTCGCTTTCGACCGGCCTCATATGACGGCTTCCGGGTCTGAAATCAACTCGCCGACACGAACGACAACAAACAAAGCATCCGACAAGCTCCGGCCCAGCTGGGACCAGCCGCTGCCTGGGCGCTGCCATCTTCCCTGTGACGTCACGTATTTGGTTTGGTCATGTGACGAGTGGTCACATTTGCGTACAATGGCAGCCGCCTTATGGGGGTCACTTTCGAGTGCAGACCGGAACCCCGGTTTATCGCTCTAAGCCCCTCTACCTCGTTGCGTAGAAAACAGGTGGGGAATGCACGATGATGGCGCAGCCAACCGCGCCGTCTCAGGCTGTTTTGGAAACGAAGTGACGTAAGCGCATTTGGCGTATAAACAAACACACGTGGTAAGCAAGAAGACGAACATGCAAGCCCTGTGTTTTTATTTTGGTTCCAAAAGGATCAAAGTGGCGGTAGAGCAGAAGAGCAGAATCCCTCAACTTGGCAGCGCTAAATCGACATGCGTCTGTCACGAGACATGTTCGGCTCCTCTCTCCGCTGAGGGAGTGCTGTCGTCCGTCATCGTCCACGACTGCAAATACCAACCGCACAAGACGGGGAAAAAAAATTAGTGTCGACTCTGACATTGATCATTTTTCCCTCGATGCAATCCCCTCTTCCCTGCACGCGGGGATAAACATGTTTAGAATGTATTCACTGGCGGTCATAACTGAGTGCATAGCTACTAAGCGCGTACTAGCAGCGAGCGATTAGGGTGCTTTTGCAACGTGCATCCTACTCCATCGAGATTGCCGGTCTTGAAAACCTATTAGTGTGAGCTCGTTTTGAGCATGCGCAGTGAACAGTGCCCTCAATTATGACGTCTAGTGAATACCCCCTATGGTTGCTTCGCAGCAGCTGTGCATGGACGCCGCCATAACACACCTTCAGGTTTTGTTTCCTCTTATTTCGTTTACTTCACTTCATCATTTCTTTAGCAGGCCATGTTATGGCCGTTTTAAAATCTATTGTGTCCTTCTCCCCGGCCCTTTGCTTTGTGGAGGCTCGTCAATGCCCGTTTCAGTTACTCGGAATCTCGGCAAAGCAAGAGAAGGTCAGAAATGGCGGCTGTCATCTGGCGCGTGTGTGTGGTCATGAGAGGACTCTTTAAAATTTTAGAATACGCGAGGCAAATCGTTAAAATCAAAGCTGTATAAAGATATCGACACTCTTCTGTGCATCCTTAAAGGGGTATTAATACGTGAAAGAAATCTTTCGCTCCGCTTCCCGGAAACGCATGACGTGGTAGCAACGTCGCGCTTTTACGTGTAACCGCGCCGATGTAGACACCCAGGGGACCGGCGAGCTTTTAATCAGGCTGCACAAACGCTCTCCGCCTTTCCGTCAGATCTCTTTGCAATCGGCGGTATTTTCTTCGTGCGTCTAGTAACTTTACAAATTTTGCTCAGCGAGATATTGGCGGTGGAATCGGGATTGCCTAACTTGTTGTGTCTTGCGCTGTTGAGCATGTCGTCCGAGGCACCCTAAGGAGTCTTCGATATTCATCAATGCCGTCCTCAAGCTACTCCTATCCTACAATGGTTCTTCATTCCACGTCTTCTGAAGCAATTCGTCGTGTTTTGTATTTAACAGCGCCGCTCCCACAATGGCGCATCTCCGTTTCATGTATACGCCTCCATTTTTCCACTCTCGTCAGCGCGCACCGAGCCTCGTTGTCAAGGTTGGTACCGCTAAATGCGTCTAATAACATTGACATCTCTTTGGGCTCCCTGCCGTTCACGCGAATACTTGAGTCGGAGAGGAACCCCGCTGGTTTCGCCGATCACCGACGTCACTCACATCCCTCTCCGAAAAGCATCCCACGTATGAAACTTATGAATACCACGTGAAGAGCCCGGTACAGGGATTCGCCCACACGAAGAAGCCACTGCCAAAAAGGTTCCTTCGATTTACTGAATGAAGCAGGCCCGAAGACCTGCCTCTCGAATGGCAGCCTCTTTTACGTGACCAGTGCTCGTTCGTGCTATAGTCATTGACAAGATGAGAACGGCAAGACGTCTCTTTCGGACGCTTGACCTCCAGCACACGCTTGCTGCCTTCCGTCGCGCTTCGGCTGTGCGTGCACGTTCGAGGCTCACAACACGCCGAAGCGCATTCGATGGTTGGAAACTCACGCTGGAGGAGGGACAACTGAACGATGTTCCTCGTGCCGTTCTAAACCTGTCAGTGAATATTTGCAATTTTCATCACTCGTTTGTGAATACCACCTTCACGGGGTCGTCTTTAGATCGCCAGGCACTGTGAAAATCTGATTCGCATGAGAAAGCTGGCGAGTGAATCTGCTTTGACACCTTTCTATTCTAACCGCTTGGTGCCGTGGGTTTCGCACTAAGTTTATATATTCAAGGTGTTTCGCCCACTGAATATTACCAAAAAAAAGGACAGTTGACATAAAAATAGGACTCCCTTAGGGATTTATTTATTGACCGTTGTGAAGGTCAAGCTACGAAAGTAAAGTAATAATTCGCAAATTAATTACCAAGAAATCTAATTAATTTTAGAAATGTTCAACGCTAGCTGGCACATTTGGATTAGAGAAGTGTCGCCCGTCGTCAAAATATGCCGTAGCTGTTACTGTACCAACAACTAAATTCCGCTCCGCGCTATTTTACGGCAAATTGAAGGCGTGAGCACGTTACGATACTGAAGCTATCCTTGAAAAAGCGGTAGAAGTCCCACCTGGATGTGACGTCAGACTCCGTAGTAGGCGCGAGTAGCGAGTCATTGCTAGCTCAATTTGAAGGCGTCGCGTTATGCTAGGTTTACGTAGTCGTATAAACGTCACACGATGACTTCAGCTATCACCATGGTTTACATCCCATGCTTCGGTATTCGCGGACTCTGAACAGTCTAACTTCGCAGAATTTTGTTGTCTGAATTCTTACAACCATGCCATATTTTGAGGGCGTGCAACCAATCTCTAATTGCAATGTGAAGGTTAATGAGAATATTTTAGGGTCAATTAGTACGTCTTAGATAATCCATTCGATAAATGTCACATCATATTCGTAATCTGATGTCTGCCGCTGTCGATAACGTTATCCAGAAGGCATTATTTGTTAATTTAAAGTGCACCTCTTATTAATACCCTGCATTTATTTGTTTTTAGCTCTTCCCACTCCCTCTCTCTCTCCTCTCTCTCTCTCTCTATCTCATTTTTTTTTTTGTTCTTGTGGTTTTTGTAATGCGGCAGCAGTAACTGATCTCTTTTTTTTCTCATCCCACAAACACTACCAGAATACAAAGTAAGAATATATATTTGCGCAGTGATAGTGCGGATTAAGTAGGAAGTTGTTGCGTTGTGCCGTCCAAATCAATCATATGGTTGGCAGGTATTCCAGTCGTTGATGAACGATGCCGCGAGTTACACGTTGGGGCTGCGATAAGGAGGCTATACCCGTGTGTTTTGTCTTTCTTCTTGGCGGCCCAGCGAGCGTCCTCTGCCGGGATGAGCGACGCCGGGTCGGGGTCCCCTGAAGCCCGGAGACCGATCCCCCGTTGAATGGCGTGTGATCCAGGGGAATCCCCGTCTCCTGGCACGGCCCGTTCATGGGGAGCGCCGTGGTGACGTTCAACGCAAGAGGTAGGAGGTACTTCAACGGTCGTGCATAGACAATTCCACCAAATGTATCGTTCTATTCGAAGGGCTCAATTCCATGGAGCGATTATGCAGCGAATAACTGACGAATTTCGCTCGTCGGCACGTTATCTGCCCCCGCGGAGGAACTTCAACTGTTCTTGCTGCAGAGCGAGTGCGTTGGGCAGAACTTGTCGCTTTTTTATCCATGGAGTCTAGCTTTGATACACGAATTTACTTCACGGCGGTGGTACTGTTCCAACGCTGTACGCGGAAATTGTGGCAATTTGACACTCGCCTGTGTCACTTTAAAGGAACCTTAAAATGGTTGACTCGAATTTTACTATTCGCAACTCCAGCCCGCCACTCGCCCTTTCACGGACGAACGAAAAACTGCACAGGAGCGGGGACGGCAGCGGACACGGTGGCAGAGATTATCTGCCTTGGCCTTATCTGCCGACCAGAATCATGTTGCCACATGATTCTGGTCGGCGTGTTCGTGCATCCTGCAATTTTAACGGAAAAAGCGAGTACGTTAAAATAAGAATTGTGTTCCGCCTCGCAACTTTTAAATATCCACATGCTAATTTTCTTAACGCACGTCGACGTGTCTCTTACCTTTGATACGTTCCTGCCCTGACCGCTTCGTACCTGTAGCCAAATATATTACTTTTAGTACACTGAACGCCGTCAGCGAGCAGGCGCACGGGATATCCTGGAAAATATATTGTCACGAATGACAGACGACGAGGCCGGATAAAACGAAATGAACTCAAGATTTAATAGAGGCGAACTTGTGCCAGCAAGGAAAAAGAACACACGTCGAGAAGGCAGCAGCGAGCGTCGGCGGCGGCAAAGGCAAGCGACGGTTGTTCGTCGACGTAACAGCTGGCTATCGCGAGAAAGGATCAGGGAATGAGTCGGCAATACGTCGCTCGGCTCTGTATCTACAATGCTCGTCATCTGGAATATTCGACCTAGAATGTTCGGGAAACAGCTTAGGGCGACACTGACTGGGCAAGGTCATTCTGGCCTCCTTATCGCTTACGCTCAGGGTAAGAGTTGTACGCGAATCTTCTAGATGAACGGAGAAGGAGAAGCGTATCTTCTCGAACATGCACGCGGCAATATATCCCCGTCCCTCCCGCCATCTTGGAACTACCGCCCTGCCATCTATAGGGCATTTAAGTTACGAATAATCGCATTCACCTCAAAAACCATAGTAAAAAGGTCCGGCTTCTCTAGGAGCGTTACTAATTTCACCCTTTATGTGTTAATTAAGCTATATGTAGGTGCATCTTTGATTAGCTTTACGTTATTTTATCAAGACATACACTTTTCAAACGCCAAAGGTCGTTTCTTCCTTCGACAACCAAATATTGTAGGGACTACTTCGTGCTGCGCATGAATAATGTGCAAACCTTTCTTTCCTTCTTGACGTGACAACGCGCTTAGCTGCAAATCGTTTCGAGAGTTAAAAAACAAAATCGTCCACAAGAATAGGAAGCTAAGAGCTTCATTTTTGTAGTTAAATATTGAAAATAAGGCGGAATATATCTTACATTGTATCTTTTGAAGCTTCTCGGCCTTTCCACCCTGATGCATCCGCAAAGCCCAAGTGATATCGGCCGAAGCCGGTACACGTAACCTCGAACACTCGGACCAAAATTTCGATGCTGTGTGTAAAAAGCGCGGAGGACGCTTCGATCCATTACATTCTCAACCCGGCCGTCACCGTCAAAAATCCAAGTATGACATTATTTTTTTTTTCCATGAGTGAAGTAAAATTAAATAAACGAAAAAAGGCCACAGTTAGCATCTGGCAGATCATGTAATGCCGACCCGGCAAGAAAGCCGGGAGGGCTGTCGCTCTACGTAGCTCAACAATAGAGAGTTTTAGTAGATCGTTCCGATGACTCCGATAACGATACCCGATACTCTGCCTCCGCCTTTGCGCTCACATATATAGTATCGTTAGTGGGGGTATCGGAGGTATCGGAACGATCTACTAAAACTCTGTAATGCGAGGAACACGGACGGCTAATCCCACTGACTCTCAATCGGCTACGAAGACTTCCGCTTCTCGTGAACTGCTATGTCAAGATCACATGATTTCTCATTTGCCAGTTCAGTTGAGGAGAAAGGAAAAGTTAATGTGTCATGATGTTTCCTTTTTTTTCTCGAAGGAAGTGAAAAAATTCAAACGAACACAGATTTCTAGTTTAGATTTTATGCGCATTCGACATAAACTGGGGTCGCTATTTACAGATAAGCCGTAAAATCATTTCATGGCCCCTTTAAATCTGATCGTAGCTGGAATTTCAAGTGAGGACTCCGCGCTTTCAGCGGGAGTTCCGAGCACGCGCGCTCGTGCAGTGCAGGAGTAGCTCGATGCAGTACACTTTACATTGGGTTTTGCTTGTACGATCGGCTTCACTCTCATTTATGGCAAAACAAAGACAGCCTTTCGCAGATGTGTACAGTAACAGTTTCCACGTGGCTACGCGTTGGTTTATCAACACTGAGTGAGAGTATCTGTCCAATCAAATTAGACGCGTCTGTGTTAGCCAACACGAGGTCTGTCTGCCCTTGCGTGATGAGACTGGTATTCACGCTGTAGATGAAGAACAGCAAAGCTACACTCTATATAGTCACAACAGACTTAAGCAACGCCAGGCGGAGTAAGTTATACGAACATGTTATTGTCGCTCCGAAAACCAAGGAGATTGCGTCACTGACTGGTCAGAACGTCTAAGAACGGGTCGCATATCGATAGCGCTTTGAGCACAGCTGCACCCTGCATTTCTTCAGCTAAGAACAGTTATAGGCCGGTAAGTTGACTCCCTTACGTTACCCCCCGCCCCCCCCCCCTTTTTTTTTTTGCGCAAGGAGAGCAGGGCGCCAAAACTCTAGCGAAGTCACTACCGCATTACAGGCGCCGTAAAGTCTTCATACAAGTTTAGAGCAAGTTCTCGCCACATGATAGCTTTCGGTACTAGCACAGGTTTTGAATCGATAAAGGCATTAAGGACTTTAAAAAGTTATTAGGAAAATTCAATTTTAAAATAAACATGCACGCTAAGTATTGTACGCATTTTTCACGGATGTATATGGTATAATTATTTATGTATTTCTAAATAATCGATGATCGCTTATGCTGAAACACTGCAACATTATATTCAGCGGACGGTACGGTTGAATGAAACGCTTGACGGATGTTTACGAAGTCATCTCTTGGGGCATCGGCTGTCGCAAATTGTCTTCTTAGCAATGCATCCTGGTATGCGCTGCGCTTCTCGAGTGGGTGAATAAACACGTCAAGCATTTTCGGTCGCTCAATGAGCTCAGAAGTTGAGCAACATCTCTCCAGACGCAACTGTCGCTGCCCTCCGCTTGTGGGGAGCAAACATTCTCAATGTCCGGTCACTGCCTGGCCACACTCTGCTGAGCTCGCACATTTCTTTCTCTCGGTCTGTTCTCGATCGCTCTTTGGAATTGCGCCAGAATGCCCCTTCGTGCTGAGGTTCGAACCCGGGGAACCAGCGAAGCGTGACCCTCAGCCGCCCGTTTCTTTTGGCGAACGAGATCTTTGTGTGTGTCTTCATAGTGACTTTGTCTGTCTTATGTATGGCTTCACTTGTGTATCTTTCAATTTCAAGTGCCCTACTTTGCTTCACACCACAACGGTTGCGATCGGTCCTAAGCTGAGAAAAAAAGGAACAAAATGGGACTGAAAGGATGGTTTCTGAGAAAAGTGGACCAGATTTTGCGAGGATCTTACGCAAGATTGGTCGAACCTAACCCTTTGTATGTTTCTGCCTTGATTTTGTTTTACGTTCGGGTTTCTCGGCTGTCGAGGTAAAATATCTGTCAGGCCCGAATGTGCTTGAAGCGGACAGAAATGGTTTGCGGTTTTGTCGCTGAAATGAAATTAGGAAACGTTGAACCGATTTGTCCCGTTTAAGCGCGACGTCGCTGACAAGTGTTCGGCGTTATTTGTTATCTCGTATATCTGGGACGTAACATGTCAGATTAGATGTTATGAAGTTCTTTTTCTTTGTGCTGACGGATATCGATGTCTCTCTTTTCATTCCAGATGCTTTCATATATAGCACGTTTTCAATTGCTAATTTTACTCACGTTACAAAGAAAAGCAATAGGTAAGTCGGAACATCAAAGCGCCAGTTATTCTTGCATATTGGTTTTTTGTGCGTGTGTAGACATTCTAAGTCATAAATTTAGCGTGGGCGATTTTCTTTTGTACTTTGTCGTTCACCAGTGGTCTTTCCCCCTTAGAAGCACACCCACTGGCTGTCTTCATGCTCGTTCTGATTAGTGCACAATATAAAGTAACACTAACTTGCAGACAACCTAATATGTATTGAGGTAAAAAAGCTTTTCTGCGCTCTCGCTTACCGAACGAGAAACATGTGATACACGTCCTTACAAGGAAAACCATTGCTACTTGATATTTTCTATAATATGCTCTATTAAACATAAGCTTTGGTTTAAGTTGCTTGAATTTATGTGAAATTGTACTGCACTAAATTATATTAAGGCGTCTAGAACCTGTACAACATAAGTAAAGTCCGTCTACTGGAGTGTTAAGGCACTTTGTGCATACGCTTCCCAAATACCGCCCGAGAAGAACAGCACGCCCCGACAGCGTATCAAAGTAGCTAAAAAAAAACACAGTGCAGAGTCAACGCACGACGACGCGTGTGATTCCTTCTTGCAGGCATTTGTCACATGGAGTTCGATAGCCTGGCCAGCAAGTCCGGTAACTTCTCTTCCCCCAAGTACCCGGATACGTACCCCAGCAGCATCCACTGCTACTACCTCTTCAAGGGACAAGAATCCGAAACCCTCAAGATCACCTTCCTGCACTTCGACCTCGAGCCGCCTTTCTCCAAAGGGTACGTTCAGAATAGAGGCTAGTTCCGCGAGTGTTGGCAACTTTCATGACATACGAGAAGGGGGGGGGGGGCGCTATCAAAATGTCTCCATAGTCCGTTGCAACTCAAGAAGGTAGGGCAAAGGTAAGACGAACCGGAAAGGAGGAAGCAGACGGAACGCTGGAGGAGAGAGGGGAAACCTCCTTCTCTCTTTAGCGCTCCGTCTGCTTCCTCCTCCCCGGCTCGTCTTACCCTCGCCCTACCTTCTTGAGTTGCAACGGACTATAATCTGGATGATCGACGAACAACAGTTCGGGGTTCGTTTTGGCAGGTGTTTTGTTGGTCAGCGAGCGATTAAAGCCCCTCTAGCCACGGTGACAACGCTAATACACCGTACAGAAGACAGTCTGCAAACACGAGTCACCGCAATAGCGTGGTTCGAATGCCGCGTTCCCAAGTTTTCTCCTTGAGCTCATTGCCACGCGGCGTTCGAAGCACAGATCTCGCGGTGACGCGTGTTCGAGTCTGTATGCAGACTGCCTTTTGTACCTTGAATAAGTAGCGTGACCCCTGCGGCTTGAGGAAATGTTTCTAATGCGAAGCCGATCATCCAGCAACTATAGACCTTTCCAATGTTTACAAAATCACAGTCCAGCGTGCGATCTTCACGGCCCAGCACGTGCGTGTTCGTCGCTTCCGAAAACGAGGAAAGTACGCGCCATTCGCGCGAACACTCAAGATGGCACCGGTTACACGCTCTTTTCTGGAAAGGTCTATAGGGAACCTGGTTGACACAGCCCGGTATCACCTTCGCAAAACGTTGCGCATATATATATCAGTAAAAAAATTGCTTCAGACCGGCGCTATTTTTAGCGTTCGTGCGTACGGCGCGTGATTTACCAGCTTTTTGAAGCGACGAACAAGAGCGTGTAACGTGCTCTGAAAATCGCACTTTATTCTGAGGATTTCTACAAATTGGAATAGTGTGTAGGGTTGTTATGAATCGAGCGGCTCGCACTAAATCCACACGGGAAACAGAGTGCCTGCGAGTCAAGCAGGGCTCCGAACTTGCACGAAAGGACGTGAAACGTCAGATCAAGACCCTACGTTTTCAGCGTCGATCACCGACGCTCCGAGTTAGCGATGAGTATTGTGCTCGCCATATCCAGATAGGTGCAGCCATAGACAAAGCCTGGCAGATCGCCACGAGAAGCAGCCGCTGAAATGGAAAAGGTGTAGCGGCAGACCACGGATGAGAGGAGAGCCACGTGACTGGCGCCCCGCTGCGGCGAGACGCCGAAACCCACTTATCCCGAGCGAACAAGTGTGTTTCGGGTCCTCGCTGCTTCAAAAGCTGTGCGCTGACTTCTAGGTTCCCCGAGAAACGGCTCTTTGGTGCTCTGTGCTACCAGGTCCTCGCGCTCCCAATCTGCGACCGGGCACTCTATGGGTCCGTTGTCGAACTGCCAGGCTTTGTGAGAATAGAGGAGGCTATGGTGCAGCTATACGGCTAGCGAGTGTTCCATAATGCAGCACTGGCGTATCGGCACGCAAAGAGGATCACGCCAATCAAAAGTCAACAGGAGGAACGCGGAGGGGACGCGCGGTGACGAGGCAGCCAAGCGCGCGGCGTCATTGGTTAAGGTCGGTTGAAATACAAAAGCACATAGACGCGGGGGGGGGGGGTGTTAAACAAACGCATTAGGTGCGCGAGAAGCTTACAAAGCTGCCACTGATTACACTCCATATAATCAGTCACAGCTTAAGAAACGCTGGTCATCATGAATCCCGAGCAATCTCATTAGCACTCCGTGGCCAAAAAGAGTAACGAATAAGCGGATCACAACACTGTCAAAACCGATCCCAAAGCAAAAAGCGTGAGCGTAACAATCCACTTCCTGTATTCCTTAGTCTGTCAGTGACGTTGCAGTGTTAACTACGGATACATTCAAACCGTCATAAAGCAAACGTTGTAAAAGAGACATAATTATATCCTAGAAATATACAGGCTGTGCGGAGGTAAACAAAAACCAACATGACCGAACTTTCGGGGTTAGTGACTTCAGGTTGGCTATTGTTTTTGCTCTTGTTTTTGAGGACCCGCTGTAGATATAACGTGCTTTAGAAGTCTCACCTCCGAGCACTAAGTGCGGTAACTCCTGAAACTTACTTGTACGGGATCGACATGCCTTCGTGATTCCTTGGGCGATTAGAAGGAGCATTTGTTTTTCAAAGAAATTTCAAATCTGCCGAAGGTATCGTTGGCGCATCTTCTCGACTACCTATTCGAGCCACCTGGTACATTTACTTGAGAACGACTTAAAACATGCGAGTCCTTAAACGCTTCAACTACTTTGTGAACGGCAAGGCATCGGCGGTGGGTACCTACCTCCGCCAGGCGACGAACACACGCGTCGAGCTTCCCCGCAGGGGTCGCCGAGCTGGGTCTTGGTTTTAGTAGGCAAATTCCGGAAGCTTTTATTACGATTTTTTCAGCGCGACACCAGTTTTTGTAATGCCCAATTTTTTAATGTTTTGACTTTTTTGCTTTGGTATTGAAGGTTTGTTTCCACAGCACCTTTTCAGCTTGCATTTATACGTGTAATAACGACCCGTTTGGCACCTATCGTTGTGCGGTGACGAGGCGCCGCTCGCGCCGCATCCTCGCGTATTTCGCATTGCGCCATCTGTCGGCAGCACATCGAAGTAGGCGAGCACTGTCTGCTTAACTCTGATCATCGAAGCTCGGCGGAGTCGGGGCCGTCCCTCGTCTCGATATAATCGAAAAGACTTTACTTGTGAAATTTTGTTTGTGCCGGTGAGCATCGACAAATCAAAAGCACGGACTGGGACATTTCTACAGCGGAGATCTCTCGCAAATCAAGAGTCGCCGCGCACTTACTCAAACACAAAGTAAACACAGGAGAACCGGAAGTATCTCTCTACCCCTGTCACGGCGGCCGGAAGTGGCGCGAAGGGGCGTGAGGGTAGACGTGCAGGTTATCGGGGCTGCAAAACATTTATTATTTTACGCTTTAAGATAATACCGCGTTCCAGAGTGTTGATTTAGCACACATTAACGGAAAGATGCTCTTGAAATTCACCCGAAATATTGAACGCTGGTGCCCGCGGTTCTCAGCAAAGCCACTTTGGTTGTGACTCTCTTTGCTTCCTCGCAGCTGCCTGAACGACTTTGTGGACATCAGCACCATCAGCGTGACGAACGTCCGGCAGCTGGTGGGCCGCTACTGCGGCACCGAGGTCCCCGTACCGCTGCTCACCATGAAGCCCCGCATGGAGATCATCTTCAAGACCAACCACGCCAACGAGCGCACCGGCTTCTTCGGCATGTTCCAGTTCACGGACGAGAGTACGCACCAACATCCTTGGCAACACGTATCACTGAGCCGATGCATCCGTTGGGATTCCTACCCGGTTTATAAAGGGACATTGAACTACCACGAGCATTCGTCAAGCCGCACAATCGCACTGCTCGTGCATCATACAAAGGACAGCCTGTTGGCTGCAGACATGATGACAAACTTGTCTGCAAACACGCCTCACGTATATTCGAAGCATGTTTGTTTCATACATGCTTCCAGCATGTCCGCAGACAGTTCTTTATGACCAATGTGAGAGGACACTCTTAAAAAACCGCTGAAAGGAAAAAGAAATCTTTTTTTAGACATATTGCTTGGGACACACGTGCCAAGAAATTGATTTTACGAGAAAAAAAAAGTTAGAGCTATATTGACGGCGCCAGATTTATGTTAAATTCTGCGCGGAAAGTCCATGACGTCACGAAATGGTCATACACTCTTTCCACTCTCAACGAGATGGTCATACGCTTTCTCCGACCTCGACGTAATAGCCAAGCCGATTTACCTCTCCTCCAGTCACCCGAAATACCGAGAGAGAGAAAAAGAGAAAAGGAGGTGACTACCTACTAAATTCCGTCTCGCGCCGTCAATAGTGCTAAAAATATCTTTTTTTTTCACGTAAAATTATTTTTTTGACGCGCGTATCACAACCAGATTATCAAAAAGATTTTTTTCTTTTCAGTGGTCTTTTAATACGAGGAAGAAGTGCGCCTAAGAGAGCGTCTGTAGACTGTCGTTTGTATGATGAATTAGCGCTGTGTCCAGAGCTTCCTGGATCTAAATAGACGCACTTTTTCGAATCGCACGAATGGGGCATTTTATTAAGGGATTGAATAGGATACCTATTCAATTACTTTAAAATGAAACGAAAAAGATATAGAATTTCAGAGTTCAGCGTCAATTGACAAAAATATCCTGTTAGGACTAGGAGGCATTTCGAATAGTGCAATGAAAACTTCTAGCTCTGCAAAAACACTCATCGATCCAGTAAACTAGGGGAAGGAATGAAAGCTTGGTTTGCTCACAATTTACTACATTGCGCACAAACAAGAGGAAAGTTATAAATGTTTACTGCGTTAAAATTCCTACGGCCTAAAACATCTTTGACTCCCACTTCCCGCTACGAAACAGCCAAAACCATTATAAACTTTATGGTAACCGGAGTTCAATACAATTCTTTTTTTAACTTGGAACCGCTTTTTTAAGTGCTCCCCACACTCTATTGGAAAATCCAGTTCAGCCCTATATGGTTGGCGTCAGGCCAACAATACCAGAACAGCAATGGTTCCCTCTAATGTTCAACAAATCAACGGGAAAAACTGGGACCCAAAGAGCAATCTTTTGATTAGTTTTTGCTGTTTGCAAGTGTTCCTTTCTAAGTTTACGTGGTGTCTGTTTGTTTTTCTTCTTTTCTTCTAAGAATGATTGTTGGGGAGTCTCTCTTTCTGGACGACAAACGACGACTTCGTTTACCTGCGTCTTGTTGCGGTAACGTAACCCAAAAGGAATTAAACCATATTGTGTTATCGGACAGGGACAAAATATGGCGAGACCTATCGTCACGCAAGCTCTTCTACTCTAGATGCCTCCAGACAGACTGTCCTTTTTTTTTCTTCTTTTTTTCCAATAATAAGACCGGTTGTTTAAGGCGTTTCAAATCGGTAACCAAGGCGGGCATGAATCTTCTCAGCCTTGCCACCTGTGCTGCGTTTCAATACTTCCAGCACAACTTTGATTGAGGCTGTTAATATTGATATTTTACTTGAAGACAAAATAAACGAAGATTGTGAAGGGGACAACAGTTATTTAAGAGCTGGACACAATACGTTTCCCATATGACAACGGCATCACTCGCAACCAATACAATGCAATTACTTCTATTTATCATCAGTTTAATGAAGGGGAGTCCTAGAGAAATAAAGAAGCTGCAAAACAAGTTGACGGTCCTAGTCACAATGGCACACACACGACACACCGAGAAACGAAACAATAAGTGTAGTTTGTCCTAATTTATTTAGAACACATATTCCTAAAGCCTCACTAGACGGTCTAAGAATTCGTGTTTCGAAGAAGCTGCAATCTTAAGTGTCCTGGGGACGAACCGATTCGACTATCCGGTGGTACAATGTTAGTTGTTGACCTTTTTAATGATGACATCATTGCGTTCAAGATAAGCGTCGACCATCTGATATTGTGTGTTGTCATCGGGTCGAGTTCTGGATTTTCTTTGTTTTCTTTTACCTTTGTAAACTGACTTGGTGCTCTATCGTTTTAGGCTTCTGGCTGTTGGTAGGTTCTGTAAATAAATAAATAAATAGATAAATAGTTCTGAATCTTCATTTTATCCGAAGTCACAATGCCAGGTGACAATCTTGCCAAGCCATAGACCAACACGCGACTCGCTCAAGTCCGTCAGCGCAGCGCAGACGCCACACTTCGTACGAATCAGGTTTCTCCGCAGGCGCAGTGTCCACATCTGGTGCAGGCAGACGCTGGGTTGTTTTTAAACAACGCGTTTGAGTACAAAGGCCCGCTCATACACGTGCGTTTTCTTAGGACACCCTAGAACCGAGCTCTCGCGATGTCTTTCGACGCGAGAACACGCTGGCATGATGGCGCCATCTATGAGGTGACCCCGAAACTGCATATCACTAGAGCGAAGGTCTCACGGTATTTGCGAGGTTAAATGTAGGTATAATCTATGAGGAATGGTCAGTTTATAGCATTGTCAAAGCTTTTTCAAGCCAAGAAAGAAAGAACGATGATTGAAAAAGAGTAAATATTTAGAAACTACGTGTTTCACAACTGCCCTACAGATGTCGCCAGTGTTTTCCTGCAAGAAAGAAATAACGAGGATTGTAAAAAATAGTAAATATTCAGAAACTACGTGCTTCCCAACTGCCCTAGAGATGTCGCCAGTGTTTCCCTGCGTCGTAAGAGATTTTAAGAGGTTTTAAAGCACACGGTTCTAAGCTAGTCGCAAGTGTGTGAATTGGACCTTGATATGAACGGTAAATCAGATAAACTTCTTAAGAAAACTGGAAACCTTAAATACATAAAAAGCCACACAAAAGAAAAGCGAAACGTGACACGTTTCTTTTTAGGTAAGAAAGTCGCCGCGCCGTTTTGTAATATATATATATTTTTTTTGAAATCCAGAAGGCTGCGACAACGTCTCTGTTAGGAGCAAATAAAGTCAACCCAAACTCCGACCATAATTCGTCATGAATCTGACACTTTCTATCAGCATACATCCTTAACTTAAACCAACATACTCAGCATAGCGCAAGTGTTTTTTCGTACTCAAACAAAACAAAACCACATTAGACGTTCTCGTTTAGACAGCGTAAAGTCAGCCTAGGTTTGAGGTGTGGCGATACTGGTTTACACTGCAGATGAGAAATGTAGCCAGTGCAGTACGGTTGCTATTGACTGGGTCTTTAACAACATGCATCGCACAGTACAGTGACGCATGACCGTATGGTGGTACATGCTCATCCTGACCTGAATGAACAGAGGAAGGGGGGGGGTATTGAAACTGGAGATTCCTGGGTTCTGTAGCGCGATACTTTCGCTCTACGGGTTTTGAGCTGCGGTAGTTTAACACACTTGGCCAGCGATTCCCCTTTCTGTACTCGGTCATTACTCTCCGTTGTCTTGGTGCAGGCTTCATCCAGCCCCCGCCGTCCTCTCGGAACATCTCGGGTTGCGGAGGGGTGCTGACTGGCGTTGGGGGAGTCCTGGTGTCTCCCGGTTACCCCGACAGCTTCCCCAAGAACGTGGAGTGCAACTGGCTAATCCGGGTCGACTACGACAAGCATATCTACATCCGGGTGCTAGAGTTGCAGCTCAAAGGGAGCATAGGTATGTCCCGCCAAAATCGATTGCTACGCGCTCACAGGTGGAGAAACAAGTTGTAGTTCATTTGAGCGGGAAACATTCGATGGTTTATTGGAAACTGTTTTAAAGCGCTCCAGGCTCACGGTTTTACCTTGCGGTTTTCGCTCGACATAGCAAGTATATACAAAACAGATGCGTACATAACGTGCGTCTTAAACTTATTTGGGATGGCTGTATGTACATGTGCCTTTTGCAACATAATAATAACATGGCAAATTTAGCATCGATTGGTTATCTATTTTACGCTCTTAAAAAGCAGACTCGTTCTAGCGCGTCTTTGTATTCGAGCGTTTGACTCTGGCTGGTGCTTGATGCCATTGCACATTTCCAATTTATCTATAGTATACTTACTTCGTTTTACGCATTGCCAGTACTGGATGCATCCAGAGTATGCTATAGCACTGCTATGTTAAAGCTATGAACATCCATGGCGCCTCGAAACGAAACATTCAGCAGCCATGACACATTGCACTTTCTCTGTCGCTTTTTTTTTTTCTTCTCACGAGTATTTCTGGTTTATTTTATAGATTAACCTCATCCCAATCATCCTGGTATACACAAAGAACTTTAAATAAGATATAATAAGCTAACGTTCATCAGCTGTTATTTTAAAACTTAGTGGCATACCTCCTGCGAGCAGTATCGAGCAGTCCGGCCTCCAAACACGCACTCGTGGCCTTAGCCCTACAATACCTACGGGAGATAAAAAGATGTGCAAAAATAATAGCGTAATATTTATTGAAAACAGCGTGAAACGCACAAGAACTGAGAAGGGTCGGATTAGCTGGAGCTATCTTTGTTGCATCTGTAGTGAGCATCGTGAGCTGTTTTAACCGCATCGAAAGCCCATAAACCTACTGCCCGAGTGCAAGGAATAGCTCTCGACGACGGCATAAACGAAAGGCGTGCGTGCGGCCTTGAAGAAATGCCTCTAGCATTTGGTTTACGAGCTCCCAGCAGGACCCAAACGCTTTACGACGCGCTACTAAACCTTTCCTTCTCGCTTCTTTCTCTGCGTTTCTCCCCCGTCCGAAATCAAACTTTAGGCGTTTTTATTATTCCGAACGAAGGAGGCACGCCAAAAATTTGGCTATTTCTGTTCAATTCTTTATGGCAGGCAGATTCAGTTAAATCTGTAGGAACACAGCACCCAGAAGATTGAAAACGAAAGGGAGCCTCCCTCGAGTTAGCTCGGGAATTATATTTATTCAATCTCCCGTCATCTTTGTAGAATTACATATGTAATTTCGAGCGTAGAGTTGTGCACTTCAAATTTATGAAGAGAAGATGTCAAAAGGTCTAGCCTCCAAGACACAAACAGCACAAGCGGCACGGACTAGCAGAAGGAAGCGGACAGGAGAAGCGCTCGTCCTTTCTGTTTAATAATAATAATTATTTAAACCTTATGACCATTGTATTATACCGAGCTAAAAAAATTACAGACGTTTACACTTCTCTGTAATGCGGAATTAGAGCGCAGCTCTTGAGGCATTTTCAATTTACGATATATTGTTGTAAAGACACTTGGAGAGGAAAAAAACAATAGGATTTCGTGTTTCGTTTTTTTCCTTCTGTGTCTCGAGGGGCGTGGGGAGGGGGGTGTAGGCGCGGAGATAGAGTGAAGAGAGTACACTGGTCGTGAGGCCCTGTTTGGGGGTGGCGAGGGGCGTGAAGCCGCATAATGCAACGCGTGCAGTGTTGCATTATGGGACGTCACAGACCTACACACCAATTCAGTTTCTCCGCTAGATTTAGCGGCAAAGTTGAGTTGGGGTATAGGTTTGGAACGTCCCATAATGCAACGCGCGCAGTATTGCATTATGGGACTCCTAGGCGCCCATTCCCGCATAAGCGGTTACGCCGACGGCGACGCCGCTATTCGCGTCTCCAGCTCGTTGCTCGCCCTCCCGCGGCGGAAACGGGAAGCGCTCTAGTGAGGGTCCCCCGATTCTCCTGCTCAGCGGGCACGGCGGAACTGCTCGCGATCATGGCTCGCGAAATGTCATTTCCGAATTCAAACAACACTCTTCACTGTCCCGACGTAGTGCTGCAGCCGGTATAGAATTGTACCTTATTAGAGAGCTTTAGTATTGCGTATGGAAGCAAACGCAAGCACTGTGCGTTTGCGTTAGAGTTGCGTGCTCCACGTTGCGCATGCGCGTCATCGCCATGCGCCAATCCAAGACCGCAATTTTGGGCTCCGCGCACAAGCAGTGTGGTACACGCAAAGCTAACGCAAACACACAGCGCTTGCGTTCGCTCGTATACGCAGTACTAAAACTCACTACTGTTTCACCGGCTTCCAACGCCAACGAAACGTGCTGCAGTGAGCAGACGTGCAAGCAGGTAGGCGTTTCTTCGAACTGGAAAAGCTGAGATTGGCAAAACGACGGCGCGTAAAAATGAAAGTAACTAAATGTTATAAAAAAATTAGTAAGTTAAAAATTTTTTTTTTTTTTAAGGGGGGGGGGGCATTTGGTCTGGAGAATATTGGTGGCGACTTTGAAAGTTCTGCCGATTGTCAAAAAGTCGAGACTTTAATAGCACCATATGCTTTACCAACAATTAATGTAATTTTACATGGATTTTTCACATTAGCTGGAATGTTTTAATTGATTTTAGACTATTTTATTTTATAACTTGGTAATTCAAAATGCTGCAAGTGGCACCAGTGATGATAATTAGCACACTTTTGATTGTCATACTTGTTCGCGCGTTTGAAATTAGATCATAAGCAACAAATTATATTAGAGACTCGAAAATTACGTATTAATATATCTTAATTTTAATATTATTATTAATTAATACAAATCGCGGCAATTGTATGCCCCAATTAACGCCACGATCACAAAAATACGCCATTCAACCATAATAGTCTTTCCAGAAACGTATCATTTTGTTTTCTTTTTAGCATATGAAAAACTCTGACATCGTTACTCAAGAAAGACAAACAGTCTAACGACTATGCGTCACGCTTTGCTTGGAAAAATACACACTTCAGCTGTCGACTCGGATTGCGTCTTTGGGTTCTTGTACTGAGAACAGCGTTTCTTAATTTATACGTTTTGTGAACATATTGTAAAAACAATATTTATTCTGTTGTTATTGTGCTTGGAATAATGTTAAAGCAATTAATCATCTAAATACCCCAAAACCCATTAAAAGGCCCACAGTTCATTATTTCACATGACAATTATCTGAGCGAGAAAAGGCAGCGAGAACGAACAAATATCAGCGCTGATTTTTGCAACAAATACAATATTCTATGTTACCTGTAAGGTGTATGAAAGACCCTGTCTTTAAAGGGACACTGAAATCTCCAAAATATTTTGAAGTGCCTGGATCGAACCTGTATGTCACAAAATAAAGTTTCCGCGAACAACTTCTTTAACTAAATAATTACGATGTGAGACACATTTTGAGTTATGAAAAAATCCGAAATTAAGACCTATACTGAGAAATTAAATCCAAAAGAGAGGTTAGTTTGAGTTTCGCTTCAGAATTAAAACGTGCCTCCTGGCGTAAATATTATGCTAAACACCGTTTTTGTTTTCAGGATAAACAGATGACCTGCGCTCATAACACCCTAGCTTCCTCGTATTACCAGAAATAATTTGTGTCGCTCAGTGAAGTCAGCACACTAGACAGGCTCAGCAGTGGTACGCATCTCTGACCCTCATCTATACCCGCCATTTTGGAAAACGAGTGGTGCCACCTATAGTGATTTGGAGTCGCGAATATGCGGGAATGGACACCTAAGAGGTGCGCTTTAAAAAAGAAAACTCTACTGCAGCCTCACAAGTTAACGGGCCCCTAATGCTGAACAGCAAACGTCCAGAAAAAGACAAAAAAGGCATGCACACTAAAACAAGGTAAGGTTCTATTAGGGTGGTGATTCGGGCTAGTTGGTTCATACTTAATAAAAATCGACACAGCGCACAAAAAACGAAGACGACATAGAAGGGTCTGCACAAGACGAGTAGTGACTCTAAACTGAAGTTTTAATGGAAAACAAACACTGAAATCAACAACAGCAAACAACACCATCATGGACAGTCAGAACGTGTTCACATAACCAATCTCCTTGTTATGCAAATGAACCGAAGTTTGGCTTACGCAATACTCGGTCCCTTCTTTTTTTATTGTGTACGCCTCTAAAATTTAACTGGTTATCTGGTCCCCGCCGATTCCTATAACCGTGGCGTGATCGAATTCGGTGTGGCATCCATGATCTGCACATTGAAGAGGCAAGTGCCCCCACCCCCTTGCGGTCAACCGCAAAGACCAAGCATCTTCACGCAGTCCCTCATTGATACATCTGCCAGTTTGACCAACATGTATCTTTCCGCACGTCAGCGGGGTCTTGTACACGACGCCTATCGTACACTCCACCTATTTGGGCTCATGCTTTACTGAACAAATGCGTTTCATCCCACCTTTGTTGGCTACTCTTGGACACAGTTGCGCCAGTTTGTGCGGTGCAGAAAACACCGTAGGTACGTTGTATCGCTGCGCTACTTCCTTTAGATTGTGGGATAACTTATGAAGGTATGGGAAGTTATGGAAAGGTTCAAAACACCAAGAATCATATAGGGCAGGGGTCTCAAACACGCGGCCCGCGGGCCGCATGCGGCCCGCCTGGCCTTTGCTTGCGGCCCGCGCAACCAACCAGATATTAAAAAAAAAAAAAGTTTTTTTTTTTTCCAGTTTGAATGGTTGGATGTCCTGCAGCCGAGGCATTTTCCCCTTTTGGGGTTGACTCTTATCAGCATCCCACTCCCCAAGTTCCAGCCTGTGCCCCCTTCCCCCTCTCTCTTTCCTCAACTGTTCGATCTTTGTATTTAGGAGAAAAAGATAAGCCACAGGGGGGGCATGCTCCTTTCGTTCTCCTTCTCCGGTATGGGAGCGCTCTATCAAGGTCACAGTCACACAGTGCGCCAGCAGGACATGTTGACGTCACTGCAGCAAAAGAGATATGATTCAGATACTCTCGAAGCATCAGCTCGGGAAAAGTTCCGGGTCTTCTTCGGTCCGCCCCAGATTTCGACTTATTGGTGCTTCTGCAGCAACGTGTTTCAGTGTTGCTAAAATTTTGCTACGGTGGTTGCTTGCAACGTTGGCGAAGCCAGCGGTACAAAACGTAAAATTGAAGACGAAAAGCGACTATTTCAAGAGCGGTGGAACTCGCCTACTTCTTCACAGAATCGCAGGACAAAGTGTTGTGTTTAATTTGCCAGCAGACCATTTCTGTGCCCAAGGAGTACAACATCCGACGTCATTTCAAGTCATGCCATGGAGAGAAGTATGATGCGCTCGCTGGAAAAATCCGTGAGGACACGGTTTTCCAACTTAAGACGCGTCGTTGGGAAAGCAGCAAGACCTGTTTCAGAAAGCCAGCAAGACAAGTGACGAAACGGTAAGAGAAGCATATTGCCTGACTTTATTGCCAAATCCTCAAAACCGCTCAGCGATGGCTTGTTCATCAAAATCAGCAGAACCCATCCTTTGGGAAGTGATTATCTACGTTAATGCGAATAGCATCCGCGGTCGCGCAGTTATGCGCGTTCGTCGGCGGCCGGGCTGACACTCTAGATACGCCAGCCCACTCTTGAGGCGATTCTAACCCTTGCTGACACTGTTCACAGCCCTGCGCACGATCTCCGCAGCCCAGCACGCGCGTTTGTGCACTTAGGAAGGCGAGCAAAGCACGCGCCATACGCACACGGCCGCTACATCACCCTCTCCCGTGCGCGGGGAGGGTGAGCTAGCGGCAGCATGTCAGCCTCACGAGAGCGGAATGAGCCCCTCGTGCATGGAACGCGCGCGCACCGGTAGCTGTGACAGCGCTGTAAAGCGCGTCCTATGGTAAAGATATAACAACCGTTTAGAGTGCATTGAATGACGGCGTCTTCTTGATAGCTCTGTGGTTAGCGCGTCTGCCTGCTGATCAAAGGGTCAACGGTTCGAATCCCAGCGTAAGAGAAGTTAGATAAGCCAGATAGATAGATGACGGATACGTAGACGAACAAGTGCGTGAAGCATCTCAAAGAATGCTATTCGCATTAAAAGTGCCTGTTGGAAGTTTCTAACGCTGTATGTCCAACCATGAAGAAGACCTTTGAAAAATAAGCCTTTCGCCAAACACTGTGGCTGAAAGGATTAATGAGATCAGTGACGACATGGAAAAATCATTGATGACCCTCTGCCATGGCTTCGACGCATTTTCAATCGCTGTCGACGAGAGCACTGATGTCACGGACACCGCTCAGTGCGCCATTTTCGTCAGGGGCGTGGACAAATATTTAAACGTTACGGAGGAACTCTTGGATCTCGTGCCGATGAAGGGAACGACCACAGGAGCCGACACCATTTCCGTCATCGAAAAGGTTGTTGAGCGCGCCGGATTGCCATGGGAGAAGCTGGTTTGTCTTGCAACCGACGGTGCGCCGTCGATGGTGGGGAGCAAGAGCGGGCTTGTCGGACGACTGAGGAAGAAACTCGCGGACCTTGGTATCGCTAAGCAGTTTGCAGCGGTTCACTGCATTCTTCATCAAGAGGCACTGTGCAGCAAATCACTGCAAATGAAGAGCGTCATGGATATCGTATTCGGCACAGTCAACTTCATACGTTCAAGAGCACTAAACCACCGCCAGTTCGTCTCTCTTTAGAGGCGGCTGGTAGCGAGCATGGTGAGCTTCTGTATCATACTGAGGTACGATGGCTGAGCCGCGGAAATGTCCTTAAACGTTTTTTTGATCTGCGAGAAGAGATTGACGCTTTCTTGAAGAGCAAGAACAAGGGCATCGCCGAGCTCTCAGACGCGAAGTGGCTCCTCTCCCTCGCATTCCTCACTGACATAACTGCCCACCTGAACTGCCTCAACGCTAAACTTCAGGGCAAGAACAAAATTATCACGACGATGCATACCGACATTCGGGCATTTCAAGGCAAGCTGCAGCTCTGGGAGCGACAGCTAGGACAGCAAAAGCTTGACCACTTTCCAACGCTGAAGTCGCTGGGTCACATGGATCAAGAGTCCTGCGGTATCTTTTCCGAGCTTCTCCGTAACCTCCAAAAGGAATTTGAAGAGCGGTTTCAAGACGTAAGCAGCCTCTCCAAGGACTTCGAAGTTTTCTCGTTGCCCTTCTCGGTGCAGGCAGATGACGTCGACGCAGAGCTCCAGATGGAACTTCTGGAGCTGCAGGCTAACGCCACATTGAGGCAAAAGTTTCAGGACGTGGGAGTGCCGCAGTTTTACAGGTTTCTGGACGAAGCGTGCTTCCCGGCACTCCGTCAACAAGCAGCGAGAATCATCGCCATGTTTGGGAGCACCTACCTGTGCGAGCACCTTTTCTCCCTGCTTAAGCTAAACAAGTCCACACTCAGGTCAAGAATAACAGATGAACATTTGCGATCGACCATGAGGATCGTCTCTGCACAAGAACTTAAGGCAGACATTTCTTCGCTTGTTGCAGCGAAGCGTTGTCAGGTGTCAAGTCAACGTCTTTAGAACTTCACGCTTTCATATTCCATGTTTTGCATGAAATAAACTTTTGACTTCCTTCGCCCTATTTTATGATACATGGCGAGTTATGATACCTTTTACGCGCGTAATTTTTGCGGAACGTATTACCCCCCCCCCCCCCCCGAGTCTTGGCCCTTGGGGTATTCAATTTTGTCTATGCGGCCCGCTTCCCGAGATGAGTTTGAGACCACTGGGATATAGGGAAAGCGTACAAACCGTAAAATAATCGCATACTTTGCAACGTTCACGTACAGCTACAGCGGGAAACGATTAGCACAAGCTGACCGATGACCGGTGCTGCAAAATCGCGGCACGCGGCACTATTGTTCCCAAGCGCGCCGACAGCGAGAGTGCCAGTCACGTTCCATGTCTGAACGCTGGGGCGGCCCGCAGTAAATGGAGGCATAAGATAGCTTCTAAAAGTATGGGCTTTAGGATGGGCTGCTTTTAGAGCGCAGCTCTTAGGCGCCCGTTTCCGGCTTGAGCGGCGTCGCCGTCACCGTCGGCGTCGGCGTCGCCGTCGCCGTCGGCGGGACAGTGGCGCGGTGCATCATGGGAAATATCCCATAGTGCACCGCGCGGAAAGGAGGAGGGGGGAGGAGGGAGGGGAGGAGGGGGAGGGAGGAGAAGGAAGGAAGGAGGAAGGAGGAGGGGAGGAAGAGGGGGAGGGAGGAGAAGGAGGGAAGGATAAAGGAGGAGGGAGGAGGAAGGGGAGAAGAAGGGGAGGGGGGAAGGAGGAGGAGGGGAGGAGGGGGAAGGGGAGGAGGGAGGAGGAGGATGGGAGGAGGGAGGAGGAGATGGTAGGATGAGGAGTTGAGGAGGAGGGAGGAGGAGTTTACCCCTCCTCAGTACCCTTCCTCCTCCTCCTCCTCAAGAGCCGCGCTCTAGTTCGGCGTTACAGGGAGTTGTAAACGGCTTTTATTTTTTGACGTCCACCTCGCGTTGAGATATGGAACGTGACTGGCAATCTCACTATCGGCGTGCTCGGGGACAATTGCGCCACGTGTCGCTATTTTGCCACTCCGGTCGTCGGTCACTTCTGCTAATCTTTTTCCCGCTGCCGCTGTAGAAAGATAAAACCGTGTCTTCAAACATTAGGCCTTCAAGATTAAGACTATGCATATAAAGGTTGTTAATAAATCTGGGATTGAAATTTAGCACTTGAGAGCCACAACTTCGATATCCTTGCGTTTTGTAATGTTTATTCAAGAAGTTAATCACTTTATACTGACCTTTAGTGCAATTGTAGATTTGACAGTGTTAAATATACACTGTGGAAAGTATTTAATGTATTGGTTTAATGTAATGTACGCGGAAATAGATCCCAGGATTCATGGTTTATGTAGTTCGAGCTTTGCTCCACGTGGCCCAAACTACGACGTGCACATTCGGACACATTCGGATATGAGGCAGTTCTAGCGAGAATTAGCTACATTTAGTTATTCTTGTCAAGTTTTAAGAAACATTCCGCAACTCTCCCTTATCGGGAAGTAAGAGGGAGTTCTTACTGATTATTTATGTCTCTGATTTCAGCCAACTGCGGGGAAGCAGAGCTTGCCGTCTACGACGGTTACTCCAACCTGAAAGTGAACCCGGTGTTGCTAAAGCGGTACTGCGGCGATCTCAAATATTATAAGAACACGGAAGAGAAGACGGAACTGTCCAGGAGAAACAGGATTCTAGTTAGGTACTTTCCATTCCTGTCTTCCCGCTCGGGGTATCTAATACTTCGAGTCCCACGCACCTTTCAAAAATTAGGTTCTTTGAAAGCAATCGTATATATGCCACCTTATAGCGCTAGCATAAGCACCGGGTGCGTTGTTTTGTACGTAAAGAATTGCATCCCGGCGTGTTTTTACGCTATAAAGAGAAAAGTTTAGTGTCTGTTTCGAAGGCAGCGAAACGTTTTTTGTGGTTAATTCACCCAGAGTGCCCCACGCAAGCACACAAAGCTGTCGCTACAGGCCACGAGAGGGCTACGTGTTTCATGAGTATTCTAAGGATTTCACACCAAAACGCACGGACAAGGAAGGAAGAGACGCTGCGAAGCATTCAGTGCACCATGGAGCATACAACCGTTTGACATGTTCTCCTGTTTTTTTACTCATTCCTTGATGTAATGTATGAACACTGATTTGGCGTATAGTGGCTTGATGGAACAGAACTACGGCATAGTCAGACATTAGTGGCAAACGCTCATCTCATTGAAAGTTTATAGACGCATTTCTTGGGTTTCCTCAAACTTTATAGAATTTGAATTAGGAAATGCTAGGTAAAACTGCATGTGAGGTTGCGAGGACGTTTTGTAGTGGTGCACAACGGGTCTGGAGAGCGAATAAAGAAAAATACTACAAAGGTTCATATAATCAAAACATGCGTATCGTCGTATTCAGTGTATGTAGAGATGTGAAAATAAAAGGTAAAATTTGAAATAGAATCTGACAGCCTCCGTTTGATGTGCTTTTCTAGGTTACATACGACGGTACAATCTCCCATTAGACAACCAGGACAAATCATAGGTTTCAAGCTGGTTTGGACGGCTGTTACTTTTCAACCAATGGGTGAGTTTATTGTTTTGTTTTGTTTACAGACGCGCTTAGCGCCCGCTTCTTTTATGCACCGTTTTTTTTTTTTCTGCTCTAATGCCCGGTACACGGGCAGTATAAATTTCTACATAATGCTGTTCAGAAAACAACCCATGACTTTAAGCATGAATGCTAGATATTTTTCATAAAGTTACAACAAAGTTATAATTTTTTTTTATGAGTATCATGGTGAGACAGAAAATTAGATATATTTTGCAATCCGAGACATTCATGGAGTTATATTTACATTACTTTTATTCGAAAGTGTTTGGTTACTGACGTCACGAGTGTGCATCGAACTCCGACGTCACAAAAATAAGCTGCAATTATTTTTCATTATTTTTTTTATGCGGCAGGTATGTGTTTTGGGTGTAAGAACTGGCTTTGGCATGGGCACGTATTTTTTACGGATTGCAGTTTTATTTTCTCAGCACCAAGAAGCTTGGATGTCTACAGGCTTTCAACAAAGTATTTAAAAAGTGCAGAGAGACCTGGACAAGGAAGATAAACAGAGACACAGCGCTAATAAACAACTGAACCTTATTTCCGTGGTCACCCAGTATATATATAACCTGTGCCAACAAAAAATAAGCCCATGATAAAACACAGATACACACCGTTAAAAGGCTAAAACAGTGTTACATCACTCATCGGCAGCAGCACAAACTGCTCTCCTTCGTCGAGAAACCGTAGTTTATTATTTGACATTGACACAGAGGGGGTGCTGACACACTGCAGTCCCAATCAACCAATTTCTCGGGTCTCAGGTTTCTCCCGCGTAATCTTGTATCTGTCTTTGCTTAGCACGTTACAGACAGTGAAGATGGGAGCACAACCACAATTTCTGCAGTGCACAGCGAGATGCCCTGATATGACCGTATCCTACGTTTGTATCTACGTTTCCTCAAACGTTTATTGAGGCAGCGGCATGTCTGCAATACACACTGACGCCCTCACGACAATAGGAAGGAGTGCACGACTTCTTCCAGACACTCCACGAAGCAAGTTTTGTGCTTCTACGTGTAGCCATTTGTCCTTATCGTGTCCCAACATTTAGCGTCTTAACGGTGGGTGTGTGCGAACAATAGTTTAGCCTTTTAACGGTGCTTATTCGTGTTTCTTTATTGTTTTTGTTTTTGTTGACACCTGTTACATATACTAAGTGACTACAAAAATAAAATTCAGTTGTAAGTTAGCGCTCTGTCTCTGTCTACTTGCCTTGTCCGTGCCTCGTTGCGCTTTTTAAATACTATGGACTACCAACTCCCCAACTCTCCACCCTTGTCAAATTAAACAAAGGAAAACTGCGTCGTTAAAGTAATAGTACCTGAGAGACGAAAATTTACATTATTCACAGCTTGCGTATTTTACCCCATATGAATGCCGCCCTATACTCCAGGAGCAAACTCCTTCCTCTGCCAGGAGACGACAGTTCTTGAGCAGGTTAAAGGTCACAATGGTTGTGCCGGTCATGCAACGTTTATTGCCGTAATATAATATTGGATCTAAAAGTTGGAGAGTCGCCATCTCGTGGATTGTTGCCACACCATGAAGTGAGGTTATTTGGCTTTTTGCAAGAAGTATGAGCAAGCACGGCCGCACTCTAGCCGACTTTTCAGACACTGGGAAAGTTAAGATAGAAGCGCGTAATTAAGGAGCACGAGTACTAGCCAAAGCGAGGATTAGTGAATCGCTTATACGGGCGTATTAGAAAACTTCGCTGAAAAAAAAAAACACAAAAATAAATACATATAATAACGTCCTCTATGTTCGTTTCCATGTACAACTCTCATTAATTATACGACTTAATCGCCTAAAGAAAGTGATTATCAGAACACGTGATTAACTTTTCCCTATCCGTCAAGCGGACTTCAACAGCCGCCCAGCCGATAGGATGTGTGTGTGAGGTGCTCAAACTCCGATTAAACTTCAGAGCCAAAGCGCGCGAACATGGCGCATCGTTTATGGGGGTGTAGCCCGTGAAGAGCTGAAGCGTGTATGCGCGCTGCACCACCTCAAAGAACTGAAGCCGACCGCCTTAAGTGACTGAACTCAGCTAGGTGGATCTCCGGAACACTGGAAAATAAAACTAGACTCTTTTCTTGATTACATCAGATACAGGTCTCCAGGAGTGCATATAAGCTGAGTCTGTTCGAAATGTAGATAACCCAACTACTTCATTAGGACCTTCGCGCATACCAGCATCGATATTAACAGTTGGTCACACCTCTTCACTTGATACTTATGTGGCCGGAGTGTCATTGTATTTTTTCGCAATAAACGTATTTGCATTCTTTCACGCAATGTCCCCTCCGAATTTTGCACCTAGTCGAAGGGGTACTCCGGCCATTTTTTGAGCAACCCCAAAAAATTGCATTTTCTGACTACCCGGACTTTAGTCTTTAGGTATGCTATTTATTTTCTCGAAATTCAAAATAGCAATCGAGAAAACCGTAAATGAAGATGATGCCAAAGGCAACATTCAAAGTTCAGCGTGCTTTCCAGTGGTGTGACGTCACAAATTGTACAGACTTTCAGGTCCCGCAGATAGTCTTAAACAGAGCATGTCGAGTGTGTTTTGCATGACTCTCAGTGAATCAGCTACCAAGCATTCTTTTCCCACCATCAAACGGCTTGTAATCAGTTGGGAACATGGCTTACTGCCCACTTTGTACCATTTCTGTCGCTACACTTCAATGTTGCCAGTAGGGGCTCCCCGGTTTGAGAAACGCGATGCAAACAAAATTAGAAAATTAAATAACTTCGCGAATTTTTTTTTCACACAATACTTGGGGAATTGGTACAGCCATGTCTCTCGGTGTGTTGAGCCGATTTTGAGGCAAATCGGAGACCACGAAAAAATTGCCGGAGCTCCACTTTAATGGACAGTAGTCGGCTTTCACATCCTCATCGGTTTGAAATTGTTTCCCAGTAAACTCGTCTTTCCTTTTTTAGCGTCTTCGCACGGGGATAGGTGAGAGCTTGTTATGGTTGTGAAGGAAGAAGAGAGGGAAAACAAGACGGATGCTGGTGCAATCCAAGAAAAAGAAAGAGGGGGACGAGTGTGTGCGCGAGAAAGGGAAGTAGGTAGGATCGTCTGCAATCGGCCGGAACACACGGTCTCGGCTACGCCCCGACCCAAGGGTAGGAAGGCTCGGCTACGCTCACGGAAAGCGACCCGGCAACTGACATCGCTCCACAGGTCCGGCGTCCCAACTCCAAGCACCCAACAACGAATACCAAGGAATCGTGCGTCAAGCCCGGTGCAGGCCAAGAGGAGTATGAATCAATCACTGCCACCGCCTCCCAAAATAAGAGTATCGCAAGTTTTACCTTGGAAAACCATTTCAGAGGAGCTGCGAGAAGCGCAGAAAAATGACCTAACTCTGAATAAATGCTTCGACGACGTCGGAAAGGTCACCAAGAAGCATTGAGAAAGGACGAAGTATGCATTCTTTATCAGAAGTGGGTTGTTGTAGAGAAGTTGTACGTACAGCTCGGGAAGGATAACGTAGCAGTTCGTTCTCCCAAAGACCTTCAGGCAAGTGGTCATGGCGATGGCTCATAATGGTTTGATGTCAGGATACCAGGGTGTAATCAACATCGTGGGAGTAGTGACCGAAGAATTCTTCTGGTTCGGAATGCAAGGTGACATTAAGAGATATGTTGGTCCGTGCGACATATGCCAGAGGACAGTGAAAAATGGATGAGTGGACAAGGCGCCCTTAGGCACCATGCCAAAGATTGCGACACCCTTCAAAGGGTGGCCATTGACCTCATCGGCACCATCGCCCCGAAATGAAACTCGGCGAAAAGGTACATCTTGGCAGTGGTAGATGTTGCTACTCGATACCCAGACGCAGTGGCTCTGGAATCAATCGGCACGCCGGTAGTGGCGGAAGCTTTGACGGGAATGTCCACGCGAAACGGCGTACCAGAAGAAATCTTTAACGACCGTGCTTCCAATGTTTACATCAGATTTAGTGAGGGAGGTGGGCCGTTTATCGTCCATAGGACATTTTTTGACGACACCCTACCACCCAATGTGCAACGGGCTAGTAGAGCGGTTTAATAGCACGTTAAAGCAGATGCTACGAAGCATGTGCCAAGAGAGGCCGAAAGACTGGGATCGGTATTTACCAGCACTGCTTTTCGCTTACAAGAAGGTGCAGCAGTCGAGCTTGAACATTACGCCGCTTGAACGTTTGTATGGCATAAGGATAAATGGACTTTTGTCCATCCTGAGGGAAGTGTGGTCCAATGAGACCTTGAACCAGGAGGCAAATACATCATATAGCTACCTCCTGGAACTCCAAGAAATACTAGAGGAAACTTGTCGAATGGTACATCAATGCCTGAGGGAGGCCGAAGAGAAATACAAAGGATATTATGATTAGAAGAAAATCACCCGAGAAATGAAAACAGGCGACAATGCACTGATCCTTCTACCGAGTTACAATAACAATATGTTAATGGTGTGGAATGGTCCTTTCATGATCACTGCAAAAAGAAATTATGTTGATTATGAGCTCAAAATTGGAGGCAGAAGAAAGGTTTTCCATGTAAATATGCTGAAGAAATATAAAAAGAGAGTAGAATTTGATGAAGACCAACAGAGGTTCTGCGCGACAACGAGTAGCGACAATGCTGAGAGTGTGAATGGGGAAGAAGACGTAGACGAAATTCCCACATTGACCCTGACCGGACAACAAACTGAGAAGGAGGAGCGCTCATCAATTGGGGCCTCGACCCCGCACACAAGCAACATGTTTTGGATCTGGTTACAGAATACCAGAACATCTCGGATTCCCCAGGGAAGACAAGTCTAATAAAATGCGACCTCAAGTACACCATGGAGGCACCAGTACACGTCAGGCAGTACCCTTTGCCTTTCAAAGTTCACAAGGTGGTTGAGAAAAAGATTGTGGTGGTGTTGGAGATGTGAGTGATTGAGAGATCCCGCGGTCAACGCACAACACCTTTATAGTGGTGGTGAAGAAGCCTGATGGTACGCGCAGGTTCTGCATGGACTTCACACGGTTGAATGACACGTTGGTAGCGGACTCAGAGCACATACCACGCCAAGACATCACCTTTGCAAAGGTGGGGCGCAAACGGTTATGTTCAAAACTAGATCTGGACAAGGGTTACTGGCAACTAACAATAGAGGAAACTGCGACAAAGAAGACCGCATTCTTGTCGTCAAGTAGGCTGTACCATTTCAATTTTATTCCCTTTGGTCTTAAGACTGCGTCAGAAACTTTCATAAAGTTGATGCGAATGCTGCTGGGCGGCATACCAGACGCTCATCACTACATCAACGACAATGTTGGTCCCGACAAACTCATGGAAAGAACACGTGGACAAATTAAGGAGCGTGTTTGAAAGGCTGCGTGATGCCGGTCTAACGTTGAAGCCGAAGAAGTGCAAGGTGGGATTCGACGAGATCGACTTTCTGGGGTACCGACTGGGATTGGGACAAATAGACCCAAATCAAGAAATTATAACGAGAATCAAGGATGCTTCGAGGCCGACCACGAAACGTCAAGTTCGCTAATTCCTAGGACTTACTTGGTTCTACAGGGAATTCAAACCAGACTACGCAGGAGTGGCGGATCCTTAACGAAGTTGACGCAGAAGGGAAGTGGAAATGACATAAAGCAGGACAAGGAGCAAAAATAGGCTTTCTCAAGGCTCAAAGCGTTGTTGAAGCCGCACATTCTTTAGCACCAGGCTTAGACAAAGAATTTGTACTGCGAACCGACGCATCAGATGGGAGCCTGGGAGCGGTGCTTTTCCCGAGAACGATAAGCTGCTACATCCCGTAGCATACGCAAGTAGAAAACTTTCCAAGGTGGAGAGAAACTATGCGACAATCGAGAAGGAGGCCCTAGTTTGGGCAATAGGATGGTTTACAATGTATCTGTATGGACGAAAGCTTCGACGAGCAAACTGACCACCAGCCTCTGGAATACTTCAATAAGGCGAAGCACACCAACACTCGAGTGATGCGGTGGAGCATGAGGTTGCAAGACTATAGTTTTCATGTAGGAGTATATCAAGGGGTGTGATAATCTTGGCGCAGACTTTTAGAGCGCAGTTCTTCGGCGCCCGTTTCCGGCTTGAGCAGCGTTGGCGTCGCCGTCGGCGTCGGCGTTGGCGTCGCCGTCGGCGTAACCGGGAGGTCGTGATCCCAGGTCACGTGACCCCCTCCCCAGGTCACGTGACTCTCCCGAGGTCAATTAACCCCCCCCCCCGAGGTCAATTGACCCATCCCCCCAATACCCTTCCTCCTCCTCCTCAAGAGCTGCGCTCTAATTCGGCGTTACAGGGAGTTGTAAACGGCTTTCACTTTTTAAGTAGGATTTAAGTCGAGAATCTGGGTTTTGGTAATGGTTCGTCAATTGTGTAGACTCGTTGGTTTTGTTTGGTATTGTAAGCTAGTCAGTGACATTTCTGTTGCGGGATTCTTTTTTTTTTCGGAGATAGATATTGGTGTCGTTTTTTTGTGACTCTGCCTGAGATTTTGACTTGTGAGACCAAGGTAATTTGCGTGTGCTGTACGTGCACGTCAACAATGGTGAACCACGTGTTCGTATTACATTGTGTTGTAGCAGTGAAGGGACAAGAGTTGGTGCTGTGCGGGCGACGATGAGTGAGCATCTCCGTCTTGAAGAAAGAAAAGAAGGTCAAGACGAAGAAGATGATTCACAAGATGAATTTCTAGAAATTGGGAGATATTGTCATGGTTGTGAAGAAAGAAGAGAGGGAAAGCAAGAAGGACGTTCGTGCAGTCCAAGAAGAAGAAAGAGGAGGACAAATGTGTGATCGAGAAAGGAAAGAAGGCAGCGTCGTTCGCTATCGGACGGAACACACGGTCTCGGCTACGCCCCAAGCCAGGGGTAGGAGGACCCGGCTACGCTCCGAGGGATGGGACCCGGCAACTGGCATCGCTCCACAGGTCCGGCGTCCGAACTCCAAGCACCCAACAAAGAAAACCAAGGAATCGTGCATCAACTTCGAAGCTACGAAGACTCGGGGCCCTTGAGCGATTCGTCCGGGTACTAGATGTTGTGTGTGATATTCCTTAACGGGACGCAGATGGATTATTTGTAAACACAGGAACTAGAACATTGAGCGTTATGATTTTTTTGCTTTGCGCTACTTCAGAGTAGATTTTCCTTTTTTTATTTTGTAAAGACAAATCTTTATTTTGATCCTCAATAGTCCTGCCCGGCTCTACTTCCTCGGTATACCACCTGGTCGAACGTGACAGATCTGTATATTGTGAATGTTGCCATAGCTCCCACTTGAATGTTGTAACAATTATTTGTGATCACTTGATGTTCTAAACTGATCGCACAAAACCGTCCTTCTGCACAGGTATGAAGAAATTGATTCACACGTTCTGAGAAGTGTTTAGATTTCTTAGGTGACTGCAAAGCAAAGGAATGGAGGTTGTACGTTTCACCGTGCATACATTACGTGGTTATACCGTATCTGTTTTGTTTTTTTCGTTTTTTTTTCGTATTCAGACGTGGAACTTACTTTGATATGCGCTCGAAGCATGCTTCTTACCATAATGTTACACAGTTAAAATTCTGTCGAATCTCCCGGAATGACTGGCTTGTCGTTAATACTTGTTGCTTCATTTTTTCGTCCTATTCGAAACAGATGCCTGCAAGGAATACACCTGCCCCAAAAGTCAATACTGCATGAACTCGGAGACGCGAAGCTGCACAGAAACGAGGCAATACTGCATCGACCGCTCGCTGGTGTGCGACGGACTGCCGAACTGCAGCGACGAAGATTTCAGTGACGAGGACAAGTGTGAGCATAAAGCATCAATACCATTCAGACTTACCTTCCTGCAATATGCCAGAATGCCGTCTCTGTCCGTCTGGTTTAAAATGGAAATGTTGTATCACAAACTAAGCTTCGCTTACTGTTTTTGGAAAGCCTTTAATATTTACTACGCTGCACACTTCTGTTGAAGTGCTAAAAAAGAAATGTGACGGCTGCGCACCATCAATATCATATAATACACGTTCCGGGAATCGCCGCGCGATAGATGAGGACATCGGTGGCTTCACGTATCCCGAATTGTAGTCACTCGCGCAGGTGAACGTATTCTAAGTGAAGGTGTTATCTCAATCTGGAGAAGAGCATTTTGGGCCATCGAACATTCATGGTGTTTTGAGGATCGCCTGCTACGTTAGGTTGGCAGCGCAAAGCAGCTACGATTCGCGTGTTACAGCTGGCAAAGTACTACATTGTATCACACGTTTTTTACGCTGCAAGCGAAACCACTGAAAAGAGCGAGGAATGGCTCCGTATACTTTGTGCGAATTTTGCAAGTGCCCGTGCAACAGAAGGAATGTTTTAAAAACAAATCAAGGAACTACTGCCGTCATTCTTCCGTAATCTACCTCATAAGCGATGTGGTGTGACATCAAAGTCATGGTAACGGGAACGTGGTTGATGTGCAGTGTTTGCTTTGCGAAAGCATTCCCGCAGAGAGGCTTAGCCCGTATTTCTGCGCAACACTTAATTCATACGCTTGGTTTGTTGCTCAAGAAGATATGGGTGCGCATGGTGTGAAGATAAGCATTTTGAATGCCGAAGCGTTCGTCTGTGTAAACCTTAACGTCAGAACTTGGTGCAGTAGCAGACAAACCAAGCCAGCAGGTGGCACCAACTGTCTAACATATAAAAATATTGCATACGACGTATTGGTTTTTAGCAGATGAAAAATTGAACGAGGAAAGATAGAGGCGTCACCGTAACAGGGATAATGTCTTCACTGCGAACTTATCAGGTCTGGCGAATGTTCGTTGGCAGGACAACCTAGGATAAAATTGATAATTAACAAAACATTAAATACTTAAATATCGCTTTTGGTGGTCCCCTTGAACTTGCCGGTTTGGAAGTAGTCATTGATAGAGGCTAAATCCATTTTAAGTAAGCAAATATTTACCATGCAGTGTCGTATTCATCAATAATTTGTTTTCAGTTATATACCGCTTGATTCATAAACTGGGCTGAGTAGGAGTGCTGCACGTTCCGCCCGTAAAAGTGCGTAGAACTATGAACCCGTTAGTCGGCACATAATCAAACTAAATAAAGAATAGAAGAACTTTGGGATTTCATAAAGATAGCGACAGTCACTCGTAGTCACTGCACTCACTTTGCATATTTCAAAGTCAGTGTTTATTGCGACACAAGCAGAAATGGAACCGTCACATTTCCTTCGCAAATTACATTAAAATATAGTCATTTTATTGTTTTGTTGGCCACCAACATCCGTATAATGTACATTAGCACAATCGTAACTCGTGCATAAAACAATTATTGAAAAAACGTTGCGGGGTTCTTTAAATTCAATTTGAAGTCGTATGCGCATCCCCTTCCTTAACACCGCTGTCACCGCAAGTCCTTACAAGTCACAGTATAAAAAAAAACAGGCCGCTGGGCCGAAATCAAACATTTCTTAGGGGCGGTGATCTGGATCTTGAGTGCACCCCACCAAAGTTACAAAGAAATTAAGGCCTCTTTTTTCAATTTGATTTATGTCACACCTTAAGTGACTGGAACACGTCTGCGACAGAAATATAAATCGTGTGAGATCATTGTAATACCGGTTAATCTTTACGAAGAGGCAGCGCGCATAGCCAAGATCCCATAGACTTAGTTTGTCGGTAAAATGGAGGAATGGTAAGCGCTTTTTCAGCTGTGTGTTGCCTGCTTGTTCGCCGGTCAGTCACCAAAATCTGCAGAAACCAAAGGTTGCGACTCAATGACGTCTGTGCTTGTTTGTCTGCTGCGCCGCCACTTCTACAGGCATCTAGCAGGATCACAATTATCTGACCCATTTCTTTTAAAGGCTGCCGTGACGTAATTTCTTCTTCGCCAATACTCTAATGCACAGGAGGTAAAGGAAGCAAAACCCTTCAGCCATGAAGATGTCTCTAAAAGTGATAATTAAAAGTAAAAATGGTCGACGTTGATCGGAAACAATTTACACAAAGTTACTGGTGTGGCTTTCGGTAATGCAGTATTGGACATTAAAACAATAATTTCCCATTTAAACAAGTCGGTGCGGTACGTCCATACTTCTTAACAATAGATGGCATGCAAAAAAATATGTTTGGGCTAGGTGGATGATGGCCATCTCGGTTTAAAACAGCGGCGCGACAAAACAAGGAAGAAGTAAAACAGCGCTGCTGTCTGTCTCGTCTTTACTTTTTCCTTGCTTTTGTCGCGCTGTTTTAGCCTAAATTGATGGCAGCATTGATACTTTTATAGCATGTCACATAAGCCAGAAATTTCGGCACTTGCCCGTGGGAAACTGCAAGAATCATCAAATGTGCACATGCATAATTATGGTAGATTTTACCTCGTGAAACGTCAAGGCGCAGTCTCTTTTCCTGTGAAAAATGAGGACGAAATTCTTAAAACTTTCAATGCATGACGCCAATGCAGTCGGCCGAGTCTCTGCCGACAGTCGTCTTGGGTGTTACTGTTTCGATTGATTGACAGGTGTCGATGACAAAAATACAGCTTAGCCTAAACGCTCGTCCTAGCTGGCTAGGCCAAACTGTCTAGGGTTAGCGCCACAAGTCTTTGAAGGAAAACTGAACTTGTGAGCAACGCTTCAACAGAAAAGGTTCACCACCGTGTTTATTCAGCAATTACTACCTTTAAAATTCAAGCGCTTACTTGCGCATGTTTATCCTTAGACGAAAATGAGGTTACGGAAAGTTTATCTTTAATTTTATTCACCGTCATTGTTACGGCAATGTCCAACCATGACCCGTGGCGCCAAACCTTGCGATTGAACGGACTCAGTTGTCTGCGTCAACGTCCGGCGTTTAAATTCTCATCCATGTGGTTCTCACTGATTTACAGGGACTGGGTACACGATGAGAGGTTACAAGGTAAAACCGACTACTAAAGGGCACCTTTCACAAATACTACACCATGTTACGAGCAAGTGCCGATTTTCATACCCATTCAAGGGGTTAGGACCAGTCAAATAAAAAATACGAGATAACTATACTGCGGGACCCATTGTATGTTCCAGTAATCCTGCTAAATTTGTATTAAAGATGGCGCGATAGTTTCGTGGATAAGTCGATTTATACGCGGGACCCTCAGATCCGCCCTATTCGAAAATGCTGCCGTATTTCTTGGGTCAGTGACGTCGCCCACCCAATGCACGGCGTCCCCTTGTAGGAGCTCGGAGACTCGGCTCTCTCAGCGTCTCGCGCTTCAGCTTCCATGTTTACTTTCCACGTTTCGAGCACTCGGTTTCGAGACGGTGGCGTCTGCGGCGTCACTCGCTTCGTCGGAGTCTTCGACACTGATCGCAGCAGCGATGAGAGTGATTTTATCAAAAGACGTTAGAAGCTGGTCATTTGGACTTCGATCGGCTCGCGACCAGCTCCAGCGGCGACGATGAGATCGTATAGGACGAACTCGCTGTGACCCGCGACGATCGCTCACTTGCATGCAGGGCGGAAGATCAAAGGGCAAGGGACGTGAACAAGAGTATACGTTGGAGTAGCCGAGTAGCGTAAAGGCTCGTTCACACACTTGCCACTTCTTAGGACAGAGTCCATTCAAAACTCTTGAAACCTCTTAAGACGAGAGAACACACTGGCGCCACCTATCGGGGGGCCGTGGAACACTTTGCGGTCCCGTATATCTCCTGCTTTTTTCGCGCAAAAGTTTTTTTTTTGGGGGCTCGAAATTTTTTTATTGTTACAAACGACGATTTTTCATAAGTAGTATTTACATTTGACCTCGCAAATACGGAAAAACTTTCGCTCTAGTCAAATGCCGTTCCAGGGTCCCCGCATGGATGGCGCCAGCAGGCCAGTGTGCATCATGTTCTAAGAGATTTTAAAGGCCCGTTCACACACTTGCAACCGATTAGGACCGGCTGAGACAACACCGGTTTTTAAGACTCTTGCGACGGATTAAGGACCAGCTACGCAGCGGCGCGTCCGGTCCTAAGCCTTCGCAAGAGGCTTAAAAACCGGTCTTGTCTCAGTCGGCCCTACTCGGTTGCAAGTGTGTGAACGGGCGTTTAGGAGTTACAAAGGCGCGTTCACACACTTGGAACCGAGTAATACCGGCTGAGACAAGACCTGTTTTCTAAGCCTCTTCGCGACGGCTTAGGACCTACTCCGCACGCAGCGCGTCCGGTCCTACACCGTCACAAGAAGATTACAAATTAGTCCTGTCTCAGTCAGTCCTACTCTGTTGGAAGTGTTAGAACTGGTCTTAAAGGGCAACTCCACTCAATTCCGAAAAATTTAGGCTTACATGTGATTCCATTTTACAAAGCACTACTAAACAGCTCTACGTCTTCGGATTCGCGAAATGTGGAATATTATTTGTGTAATCTTAATTTAAACATCAGCTGATACTGAAACCGAAACTTCGGTTGCGTCAAGCAACATTGGTCTCGTGTCATCAGAGGCATGGCCACGTCACGTCGAACCACGTGGTCTTGTGACGTTCGTGGGGGCGAGGTACAGGACACGCGACGCGGGCAGGTCGCTTCGCATGGCGTGGACGGTGATGGCCCGGGGGAGAGGAGGAAGGGGAGAAGACGAAAGAGGAGAGGGGGAGCGGAGAAACAGACCGATAAGCGCGCAGGGCAGCGCAAACTAGCGCATCCGCGTTACGGTGATCACGTGGATGCCGTTGAGCCAACACCGGGAGGAGAAACTCATGACGTCATCGTTCAATTTCGCTCTGAGAAGTAAAAACAAACAAAACGTGAGAATGACGTAGACATGCCTCTGACGTAGTGGCTCAACGTTGGCCGCTCCAACTCCGTCGCATTGACTGCGCTGACGATTGCGCCTCGCGTCGCACGCTAGAGTTGGCAGATTTCGGCGACTTGGCTCATTTGAAAGTTTGCTGGCCAGTTTATTAAATATATAGACGGAATTAGATCGTAATATTTGACATGGGGTCTTCCTATATGATACTGAAGAGGGCTGCATAGTTTTCTAAATATCAAAAATGAAGCGGAGTTGCCCCTTAAGGCACTCGGAAGTAAGGAGTCGCAAGTGTGTGATAGGGACTAAGGAGTTGCAAGTGTGTGATTCGATCGTATTGTGGCGAGGCGAAGCTATGCCAGCATGGGGGCGCCTGAATGAGAGAGCATTCAACTAAATATGGTGATCGCGTAGTTTATCGGCACCATGGTGTGACTAACTTCAGCACTCTTACCTCGTCGCCAGACGAAAATGACCAACATTTGTAAATTGATTATTGCGATTACTAGAGCTCTAGAAATCTGAAAACTTAGTGTATATGCTAAGTAACCTATGAGCATTCATTTAAAGAAATTATCTATTCGTTTAATTTTCAACTCCTAACCACTTCAAAGAGTATCCAGTTGGCAGAGCTGGCCAAATTACTCATATTTTGTAATTAAATTACATTACTAATTACTTTGCTGAAAATTGCTGAAATGTAATTAAATTACATTACAAATTACCACAGCCAGAAAGTAATTAATTACCATTACAAATTACTTTTAAAAGTAATGACATTACTTTCGCATTACTTTTGTATACTTTTAAATATAAAGGAGCTATTGATAACTTCCTTTTACAGATAACTTTATTTACATTATTTACACAGTTCATGGCACACAGCTAGAACTCTCTGTTGCATCTCAGGAGCAGCTGCGCTTCAAAATTTTCGTCGGAGAGAGATCCCCTCTTGCAGGACAACGTGTCCCTTGCCATGCTGAACAACCTTTCGGCCGGAGCAGACGAAGGTAGCCCGGTGTTGAACCGCACGAAGAGCTCTTTCATCTTCGGAAAGCTCTCCAAAACTGAAAGTTCTGTGGTATCGCTGTGCTTCCAACGGTGGAATTTGTCAGCGTCTGGACGATGCGCTTCTGTCCGCCTGATGCTGAAGAAATCATCGTCTGGATCAGAAATTTCCGTTGCCGGCTCTGGTCTCACGTGTTCCGTTGCCGTTGCCGGCTCTGGTCTTTTTTCCCGTTGCCGGCTCTGGTCTTACCAGCCCTATTTCTCACAGTGGAAGATAACACAGAGAGGGTACGCAGCATGCATCAGAAAAAGTAAGCGGAAACTTTCAAGAGGGGCCAGAATACGTCGAATGCAAAACCGCAAAACATAGGTAGAGAATCGCGCTGAGCGGGTTTTCACAGTTCAAGAGAGTGGCAGAAAATGTCTAGCTGATAGCGGGCGCGAGAGTCGCACCAGCCGCATTAGCATCAGCAACATAGCGGCGGCCAAAGAGCGTTTTTGGAAAGGTGTAGAGGAAAAATAAAAATAAAAAGAAAAGCACTCTTGTGTATTGTGGACACAAAAAATATGCCTGGTGCGAAAAAGTAATTAGGTAATTTAATTACAATTACCGTCGCTGGAGTAATTCATTACATTACTAAATTACCTGCTACAAAAAGTAATGAATTACATTACTAATTACTGGAAAAAGTAATTAAATTACTGTAATTTCATTACAGTAATTACATTACTGCCAGCTCTGCCAATTGGTAATATATACTAGGGATGGCCAATCATTGGCTCGAATCGAATAGCGGCACGCCATTCAGAGCCTTCAAAGTGCTCGAGAAACAAACGACATATCGGGTCTGCTTGCTGCGTTGAAGCCAGGGAAGACGTGGGGCTATACGATCCGAACCACACTTTGCACAGCCCTATTTACGCCTTTCCAGAGCTTATCCCCGTGTCGAACTTGCCAAGTAACTGGCCTCATACTCCGGAAAACAGGGCTACTTTTCATTCCCACAACACGGTCCACAGCTACGCTGACTGGAACGCGTCGCGGACTGGTGTGTTTAGTGTCCTATGCGGAGAGCAAGTTAGTCTGCTTTTACAGGGGTTGTGGTGACGTCAAAACGCGGGCTCTGATTGGCTCTGATCGAATGATAGTGGGTAGAACACAAGGCAATCGGCCTTGAGGTCTACCCACTATCCTTCGATCAGAGCCAATCAGAGCTCTGCGTTCTGACGTAACCACAACCCCTGTAAAAGAAGCAGACGAACTTGCGCTCCGAATTCTGTCCATGCATCGAAAGTGGTCCCGAAGAGGGCGACAAATGACGTCACAAAAACCGGAGTGTTCGGCTGCCGGATGTCACGATCCTGGCGGTTGGGCGTAGAAGTTCTGGGAAAAGGCTTGAGAGAACGCGAGTGTCGCTGTCATCGCGGCGTCTCAACTCCTGGCTGCCGAAGCTTCCTTGGACTGTCGAAGTGAAGAGCGACCTGCAGCAGGACATGTGTCTGCCACGACCACCGCCGCTGCTGTCCCACCGCCAGGGTCGCGACCGGCGACAGCGTGACACTTCAATGACGTCATCAGCCGCAAATCGAGGGAGCACTTTTTCTGGACGCGGTGAATACACCAGTCGGAGACACGTTCCAGACACCGTACCCCAGCCCTTTATGCAAATATTGCTGCGCGCAAAAGGCGGTCACAGGAATGGTCGAAGACGAGAATGCAATGCATGACCCCAAAAGTGTCTGGTTTTGTGTTTTTGGTAAAAGAATTTACTAGGGGTATACATCTCACTCTGTGAATAATTTAATGGTCTTGACAAGCGCTACATCTTGGGGGCTTTTGAATTGGGAGGGGCGGCTGCCGCCATCAGTCGTGGACGTTGCAGCGCCGGTCGAGACAGCCGTCTCTGCCATCTTAGCGATCCCAGAATTTCGGCGCGCCGCCGGCAAGAGCCCTCCCACCCGGTGACGCGCGAGTGCGCAACAGCGTGGACAGCGCGATGCCCGTGCGTTTTCGCGGACGCGAAATCTCCCCACCGCTATGGGAGGATTTGGCGCTGTAGGAGCGCTGCCTTGTGCAAACGAGGGGAGTGGGACGCGTTCTCTTTATAGTCACACTGACAGCTTAATAAGATGCAGGGCGTGGCCTGTAATAATTCTTACTTCGTGATTGGTCCTTCCGCCTTCTTAAACGCCAATGCCGCTCTCTGATTGGCTACGGGACGTTAAGAGGGCTCTTGGACTCGCCCTCCCTTGTGTTTTTAAAGCTCTCAGTGACCATTGAGTGCATATTATTAAAGCATGAAATACTTTTTAACACTACCCTCCAATCCCAAAATTTTGTCCGGCCGTCCATCGGTCCGTGTATTCCCCGCTCAATTAATTGATATTACGACACCTATACACGAATTCAGTTTCCCCTTTAAATTTAGCGAAAAAAGGGACGTACCGTTACCTGTACACAAATTCAGTTTCCCCGCTAAAGTTGGCGGGAAAGTTGCGTCCCGTGACATCACCTGACGCCACGTGACCTATACGCGTTGGTTAAATGGATGGCACGTGACCTCTACCTCCACTCAATTTCCCCTTAAATTCAGCGGGAAAATTCACGTCTTGTGGCCGAAACGTCAACTCAATTTCCCCGCTAAATTTAGTGGGATATTAACGTCACAGGGCCTATACACCAGTTCAGTTTCTGGGCCAATTTAGAGGAACATTCACGTCTTCTGACATAGACACCAATCCAGTCTCCCCGTTAAATGTAGCGGGAAAATATACGCCACGTGGAACGCCAATTCCATCACAGATTCTCCTGAATGCATTTCATGCATTATAGTACTTAGAGGGTAAAGACCGTTGCCAAGTTTCCTTTTGTTTCGGTCGAGGTTCTGGCGGCTCAATGAACTTATCTCTGCTGTCTGGGTCGCAGGCAACCTGCCCCTTCTGGCCGGCTGCGGCGCGGGCGCCGGGGTGGTGCTGCTGTGCGTGGTCATAGCGGTGATCCTGTGCCGGCGCCAGTCGCGCAAGTCCGACCAGTTGCAACACGACCTCGCCATGCAACTTCGTCAGCTGGAGCACAGTCCCACGTGCGCTTCGCGCCAGACCCCCTTCTACCCGGAGCTCAACTGCAGTCTGCACCGGCCACAGCACCTGCCGGGGCCCGTGCCGCCCGCACGCCCGCCGCCGTTCGCCAAGAACAGACGCTCCCCGACCGATGTCTGATCCATTGCACCTTCGGGACACTGTGTATCTTCCTCCCAAGCTGCCGCTGAGGGCTCCACAAGTAGGCGTCGCGTCGGCGGCCATCTTCGCTAGAGAGCCTGGATTCGTGAGAGGGATCCACTCGAACCATGGAGAGCGTTTGCAAATTAATGGAGGACACCTCCCGCGGAAATCGCTGGCTCGTGCTCAAGCGTGAGTTGGCGCGCGGCGAGGGTGATAACTGGCGGAGGAGCTGAGAGAAGCTCTAGTCGCTTGCGGACGATCGACGGATTCGCCTCCTCCTCGCAGCTTGTATTGCAAACGCTGCCCATGAACCACGTGACCCCCATCGACCAGCTGTAAACACTCTGAAATCAAGGCACACTCATGTTTGGAATGATCACCAAATGTAGCGCTATCACGGGGCATCGCCTTGGGACCCTTTTTTTGTTTATTATTATATCGGAGTAGGGAAACTATGGCCGGGCGTAAGCGCGTACCAAGAAACGCCTGCTCGTACATTTCCTAGGCGAGAACTAAAAACGCGCGTTCTTTGATTGGATGGGCGTAGACGAAACTCTTATGCGGACCAAGTTATTGAATGGCGAATTAGCTTTGAAAGTACGCCTAGTAGCAGACACATAAAGAAATAGGATATAGAAGGGTCATACGCTATTTTTAAATCAACCAGCCCGTTTTTGCTTCTTTTTTTTTTTAATGTCGTTTCGTGATATTTTTATTCTGTTGCATTCTGAACCTCACGTGATATCAATTTCTCCAATCCGTTGAATCGTCCGGAGCGCCTGGCGTATTTGATGGTTCCATTTCATTGTTCTGAGACAAAATATTTCACAAGCCTAATACAATAGAAGTAAAATTCCGCTCCAATTCAGAATTCCATAGAAGTAAAAAGAACGAAGTGTTTGAAACGTCTTTTTTTTAGCTCTATGATAAAATCTAAATGGTGAAACTCTGCCGAATACATTTAGTAGGCCAGTAGTTTCCCTATTTTCTGTAACGCTAGTCTTATAGTAATACTAAAATGACCCATTTTAAAGCAGTGTGGACTTTATATGAAACCAAGTATCGCCGCAGGCATTTCTCAGAAAGACGCGCACAAGTCGAGACGCCGAATAAAGCAACGCGAAAGAGATGGGCTAGTCGCGTGGAATCGGTCGTCTTTCACTTGAGCCAGCGTTAGCCACGACCCAAGTCAAAGGAATGTTTTGCTTCGAAAGTTGGCTTAAGTAAACACGTGGGGAAAGTTGCCAATAATCGGTGACAGGTTAAGAGTTTTGAGGAATCTCATCACCACCGCTTTCCGCTTTAGGAGAGCGAACGCTGGAGAGGAGGTCGCCTCCTCTCCAGCGTTCGCTCTACTAAAGAGGAAAGAGGTGGGCGGAGCTTCCCTGAACTCTTAACTTGTTTCCGACTATAGACCTTTTTTTCACAAGGGCGCCGCCATCTTCAATTGTCGTCACTTCCAGTATGGGCGAAAACATTGTTTCACGGTCGCCAATCCAATAGAATGCATTTAGAAAATAAGCGTGACCGTCACACATTCTCGTTTTGCCTCCCCTCTATTTTTGTACTACTTGCAGGTAGAAACGTTTTTATTATTTTTTCGTCGCCCATACCGGATACGCCTATTAGGTGGCTGGGGACGAGAGTACACGGAAAAGGTCTATAGAATGCAACGCGTAAGGAGGAGAGAAACACAATACGTTAGAGCGTATACGACCGCGAGTAACATCACTGTTTTTACTTCACCTGCACAAAAAATGAAATGCACTAGTTCGTATAAAAGAAATCGTCAACGATTCAGCACTGACGCTTTAGCATTTTCAGTTATTTTTTATTAAACTTTTTATTTTGGAAAAAGGTTTTAAAGTTAGTGTCTGTTTATAACAATATGCAATGTGTTTCTTTGTTTCAACGTCTTTTGAGTTTACATCGAGTGTTATTTTTGCTGTAATTTAAAATACCGCTTCTTCTTTTTTTCCGGCTTTTACGTTATGAGAGCTTGACATTTACCTGCCACGATGAATGTTCCATTTGAAATTCCTCACAGAATTAGCGTAGGGTTATGTAAAGCATTGTTGTGTTGAGGGTGGTAGGAGGGAACATATATGTAGCACCATACTTTAATACAGGAGCACGCACCAAATCTATGGGTTGTGCCTATGGCCTCGGCTATACACTGTAGGGCAAGATAGAGAATAAAAAAGCAGAGAAATCAGAAGCCGTGCCAGAATTTACCTCAAATACCGACATACAGATTTGTTTGTTTGGCTTGCGTGAAGGCATGACTCTGCTCTAAGATCTGTCTTCTGGCCGACTGTAAATGTAGCGGGCGTTTAGATATAATCCCGGAACCTTTTAGAATAAGTAAATAATATTCAGATTTGTTAATAAAGGTAATTGAAATAAATTGACATATTAGTATGTTGATATGTATCTAGAATTGCCAGGCACTCAGGCGCATGAAGAAAAGCATTTTTAGCCGTCAAATGCTTAACTTCTTTTTTTTACATTTGCGAGCAATATTAACATATAAACTGAGTAAAAGCCACAAAAATGTATTATTCGCACTTAATAAATACTAATCTTTAAACCCACGAAATATCGCTCCACTCTTAATACAAATCCGTGTCAAAGCGTTCATTCAAGCAGACCTTTTCCTTCGTTCACGAAAAAGCATGCGCAGTTCGTAGCCACTCAGATGAGGGTTCCTCGAGATCTAGGAATCGGCAATCTGACATTGTAACTCGATCTTGCACCAACAAGTTAAATTCAGGTCACCGTAATTCCGCGAGCACTCCTAAAAGCTTGAGAGACACTTCACTGAAAACAAACACTTCTGATTACGCGAAAACTATGGGCTAGTTTGTGCAAATCTCCTTAACCTTCCTCGCCAGATGACGGGCTTAGACTCCACGGAACCATGCGATAATCCTTATTCACTGCAGCTTTTCTTAAAAGCATCGCACCAAATTACTAATTTTCTTATACCTTATTTGAGCAAGCAGACTATTAAGTTTATTAAAAAGAAAACATGCTATATTCAACTGAGCGGTGATTCTGTTAAATTGCAGAAATCGAGTTAATGACTCGTGAGAGTCAAGAACTTGAAATTGCGGAGTAAATGTTCCCATGCATTTTTGTGTCAAAGATATTTTCCAAATATATTTAAGATTCTGGCATAAAGGCGTGCTTCCCTATTGTTTGGCCTTCTACGAAACTTGCGTTTAAAGTCACTTGAAAGTGTCCGCTAAACGTCATCAAGGCACCACGTGGTACAATGATGAACGCCTCTTTCCACGGGAGCTCTGCGCGAATTCGCGTTCGATCTGTATGATGATGACGCATGTTGTGTACAAACCTGTTAATGTGTACGTGAGAATACTGCGGAGATTGTAAATAATTTTACTATTGTCGTATTATTAATGGCCCTTGTGATAAAGATGCATTCGTGTATAAGAAGGCGTTAGTAGATGTATGCTAAGGCAATGCTGGGCAAACGCCCACCAATTTTGCCTATAGCACACCATATTCTTTTATTTCCTGATTGTTTAGGCACTTGAATGTTTATTATTTACTGCTTGTTTTTCATTTGTATGTCTTCCATTCACAGTTTTTGCTTTGCCTTTGAATGTCCATTATTCTTACTTCTAAATTGTATTTCTGGGCCTGGCGTGAAATATGGAGACGGCCGGAGCTTCCCCCTATCACCAAGTTTTGATTTGTGACGTGCTTTATGACATAGATAAAGATTAAGAAAATAGAACTATAGGAGCCTGCATCTCTCTGCTAGGTTGGGCTAGAGCGACACCGCCTCCCACCGTAAGAATGTCAAAATTTTAGTGCGCAGGCTTTGACCATTCTATGTGGTGTTTGCTGGAGGGAAAGCTGGGCTCATTGTCTCTTTTGTTGCAGCCCGATGACGCATAACAAAAGTGGATGGCGCTAGTCTGGAATCTGATAAATAATCCGCTGGCAGCCCCATGCACATTACGGCGTCGCAACTCGTGCCCTGCCGAGTATAGAGCCGGTAGGCAAGCGGCACTCGATGCTGAGGGCTGAGAACCCATACACTCAGACTGGCACGCAAACCACCATCATCTGGTGAATTTCTTACGCTCGCACTTGAAGGGAACACCGAGCATTCATGACACCGAAATAGAGCGCTACAAAAGCTATGGGCACGAGATGACATTTCTGAAAGCTCTTTCTGCTGCAGGAGCTAACATGCACGACCTCAGGCTTAAAGCGCAAGCCAATAACGTTTGCTGTGCTCCAACCAAAGATAAAAGGCAGGGTACATCCTCCCCTCAACAACAATGCCAGGCAATGGAATTGTATACCTTGATGTGGGAGGTTGCACTTTAGTGGGTAGCCAGAAAAGTGGTTCTTATTCCAAAAATGCTCGGTCAATACGCATCCTCCCTTAAGCAACGAGCCCAGATCTATGACTTTCAATATAGTAGGGTAGAGTTGATTTAAAAGTAATCCGACAGCAAGCCGAAAGCTTGCCTCGGGATACGCCATAATATTAATTCTTCTATAGGACGAATATTTAGTCAGTGTGTTCAGCTGCTGACTTGAGGTGTCTCATGCTCAACCAAATCACTTCACAGTGCTTTATTTTATTTTGCAAGTAACCCAGTGAGTAACGGCTAGTCCATAGCCTAATGCTGTCGGTAGCTTGTGCAAAAAGAAAAAGAAAGATACATTTCGGAGTACGTTCTATGTATACTTGAATTGTGTTCATCACGTTTCAAGCTACACCGTGCGGCACACGAGATTGAAGTCAAGTGGCCTCAGGTGGGCAACGTGATCGTGGCTGGTTGTTCACTTCATGTCGCATGTTTTGTGCTTTCTGTTCTGTTAGTAATGAGTGCTCTCACGTGCGGTAAAGGTTTAGGTAGACGATACCTAATTTGCCCTCGTAGCTACCTCCCAGCTAGCTTTCTGCTCTCTCATTATTCAGAGATGCGTCGGTATTAAGCCGGTGCTGGCAACTCACATGAACCGGAATTTCATCCCATTTTTATACATTAGTTTTGGCGCGATCTCGGATGCACAGCACCGTTGTGATACGTGATGTTTCGAGTCGCACACAAGCATTCAAGCTGTCTCTAGATAGATTGTGCACGCACTGATTTTCCGTTTGTTAGAATTGACATTTCACGTCTAAGCCAGGTTGTTTCGAGACGTTACTTTAACACTGTTATAAAAACCGAGAAAACGCGTGAATGACGGAGCAATGTTCTTAAAAGTTTATCTAGATTATTTGAATACCTGTCGTTTGTAAAAGCGTGTTTTGTATTTAAGTGACATTGTAAAGCTTGGTGAACATGCCGACTTTGGGGCTTGATCATTTGATATATCTGTGTAGCACCGTTATAAACCTTTATCTTGGAGTAACTCATGAAAACGAGATTTGTGTACTTTAATATCATTGATTTAGCACTCTTTTCTCATGAAAGATGCTCGCATTGCACTTTTACCAAAAGAACCTAGTCATACTGTCTTAAAAAATGCCTGCTCGTCTACTTACCCGCAAAACACTCGAAGGGCCAATCTCTGCAATCTACAAAATCAGCTCAGCGAATGATGAGGCGGAACATTTGTTTATACATAAAAATGAAGTTTGAGCTGTGGCATTACGCAATGCAAGCATGACGCTTTGGATTGCGTAACACCACAGCGCAGACTTCATTTATAGGTCTAAACGAATGTTCCGCGTCATCATTCGCTGAGCTAATTTCGTAGATCGAAAAGATTGGCTCTTGGAGTGTTTTGCGGGAAAGTAGACGGGCAAGCATCTTTAGAGTCTATGAAAGAAGTATTTGAAGACGGAATATTAACAACGTGGTAATATTGGTAAGACAGACAGAAACTCCGCTAAGCACAGAAATGAAACCTACTCATAATAAAGTCGAGATCACATCGTCATGTAGACTTTAGTAAACAACGAAACGTATGCCTCATTTTATCTGAGCTCGTAGCTAAAAATGCAAGATCAAAGCTGTCGAACGCAATGAGAGCAAATTAGACGTTTGTTTGACGGTGTGAATTTGATCTGCCGTTTTATGACGATGAGAACACACGATATTGATGCCAGCTGTACGAAAGCAATTAGCTCGCGCTCCTGGCGTTACCCATGTAGCAAATCTGAAAGGGCGCGTCCAGTTTGGCGCCCAGTTTTTGCGTCGTAGAGACGCGAATGACAGTTCAGAAGAAAAACAAAAACAGAAACAGCGGGAGACAGGTAGTTTCCTCACTACCCACCCAATCGTGATGTTTCGTATACGTCAATCAGCGCGTACTTTTTTTCTTTTTTCTTTGTCGTTCTGCAACAAAAATAACGTAGTTAAGCTTTCTTTTTCTTTTAGGACTACGAAACGGTTTTGACTGCCGTTGTTGAGGATAGATATCTGTTTAGCGGTTACTTTGTTAATTACACGTACTAATTATCTTAATCCTTTTCAGTGAAAAACATATCGTGCTATTTGGATTTCGGAAGTAGACGTTGGATGTCCCAAAACCTGAAGTACTCCGATGACAACAAGCAATCTGGGTGGAATACTCCCACTGCTTAATTAAAACCGTCATTACAAACTTGAAGTCTATAAACTGATGCTCGAACAAACATAGTTATAGTGTTCGTCAATAGTGTTCTAGCCTCTATTAACTAATCTTTCTTTAAGTGACCCACAGCATAGTTTAGAACATACCAGCGTCCTGTATGCCGAGTGTTGTTTACATTCAAATCTTATTTCACATGAAGGATATCTAGGCACCTCAAAAAGCGTAGATGTTGTGTTAATAGTACCTCATGACATATATAGTAAGGTCATGCTTTCACAACTACAATAATCCTAACTGGAAAACATATTCTAAATTTCCTTTTTTCTTGTGGCTATTAATAGTCCCCACCTAGCCCCTTTCTTTAACTATCATTGCAGCTTGTGTGCCATTTCAATGCTGAATTCAGTATATTTGTTCAAGTATAACTAGCATAGAACTGTATACGCTATTCACTGCCAAGAGAAGTAAGTGCCTTAATGCCTGGAAAAATAAATAAAGCAGTTTCGTAGTGTTCTTTTTTTCTTCTAATGCTTCGTTTAATGACCAGCGCGGGAATAATTTTCATGCTTTCCCAATATGGGATTTATTTAGCAGTAGTTGTCATATTTCTTACTTATTACAGTTGAAGCAAAAAAGATTTAATGATATTTATTACATATCGCTGTTTTACTATTTTGTTGAATACAACAATATCCCAGTAAAAAGCAGTCACGTATATGCTAATTTTGACGACATTTCGATTTTAGCCTTATAGGACGAGCGTCCAGCCCGTCTGTATGTCATTTTTGGTCATTGCGCCATCTTTAAGAATTCACTGCATCTTTTTATATTATATGTTAGAAATATATGGCTTATTTGCGCTTTAGCAGGCTTTCGGAATGTGAAGGTGCTCTACGCGATCATCAAGGGTTCGGTGATATCTCTAGCTTGGTAATATTTCAAGCAAATATTTCCCCTCGAGTACCAGCTCCTCAAATTATTATCATCGTCGATCGCTGCTGAAGGTGTGAGGCTATGTAAATTACAAAAAGCATTTGTGAAGTAATGCTTAGTAAAAGGAAGTTGAAATATAACCGTCGCATTTCAACGTTTGTGTGTGCCATCCCAATGGCTTCGTAATAAAGTATCGATCCACCTTGATAGGAAGCAAAGTAATTTCATCACTATTTCACCAATTCGACTACTTCATTTAACATAATGCAATTTAGAGTCAACCTACTCGAAATTATTTGGCACGGCGATTTTTCTGGAATAGAGGCTGTCTACGAAACACACCATTGCAGAAAAAGTTTTTAAAAGTTGTGACCTCTTGACAGCTACATGTTACAAAACCAGGAACCTGAGCAAGAACCGCCCAAAACTATTTACATTTGGTTCGTGTTTTCAGACTTTTTGCCCTGAAAAGGAACCAAGCTTGTTGGACCGGTGCCCCTGGGCACCAGGCTGCTTTCAACTGGCAGACGTAAATCATGCCCTTCTCAAAATACGATGCACAAAAAGTGCCTCAATAATGTGGAATGTTTTTTTTTTTTTAAATGGCGTGTTTGTTTTTAAGAGCGATAAAATTATGGTTTGCACATTGCGGAGAACAGCGCTTGGCTGGTGTACGTGCTTTTAGTTGAGATAAAGCGCCACGTTTTCCCGCAAGGTAAACAATGAGAAAAGGTAATGCGAGCATCTTTCATGATTTTTATTGAGATATTTGTGTATGCTCTTATTCCGGTGAATTTCGTTGTAAATAAATAAATGAAACAATGGTTTTAGGAAGACGCCCGTTTTCAGCGTTATTATTTCATATCTATGCTAAAATTAAACTACTTGAAGGCAGTTGCTTTTGATTAGTCAATGAATGGTTTGACCTGAATAAGTATATGGAAAGTGCATGCCAATTTTTATTTATTTTTACTCAAAATAATTTATGCTGTGGCGACCGGCGGTTATCAGCGTAGGCTCGAGCATTTGCACGCAAATGCACCCAAGACCATTCAAAGTTCAACAAAAAAGTGAAAGCCGTTTACAACTCCATGTAACGCCGAATTAGAGCGCAGCTCTTGAGGAGGAGGAGGGAAGGGTGCTGAGGGGAGGGTATACCCCTCCTCCCTCCTCCTCACCTCCTCATCCTGTCTGCTACTCCTCCCTCCGAGCGGCATCGCCGTCGCCTCACGAGGGTCACGCGACCTCATGGGGTGACGTGACCCCTGTGAGGTCACGTTACGATGACGATGACGTCATCGTGATGACGTCATCGTCATCATAACTTATGACGTTATCGGTATCGGCATCGGCATCGTCACTGATGACGTCATCAGTGATGTCACTGACGGCATCCGCATCGTCATCATCACTGATGTCGTCATCAGTGACGTCACCAGTGACGTCACGCGTCCCATAATGCAGCGCGCGGTTACACCGACGGCGACGCCGCTCAAGCCGGAAACGGGCGCCGAAGAGCTGCGCTCTAAAAGTGGAGGAGAAACATGTAGCAATAGACCTATTGGCGACGTGCGCGATCGATAGGGTCGCGGTGGTCGGCCTTCCACGATTGGCCGAAGGCTGACTATGACGTCAACAAAGGAGTTCTCGCGGACGGAAATAAGAGGAACGTGAGGACTTCAGCTTTGACGGTGTCGACAGTGTTGATTCAAGAACGCTATGATTTCAAGCTACCGCCATGCTAATTACAAACACCATTGAACTTGTTGTTCGCAAGGTAATGACGTCACGAAAGGTAACCATACAAGGGCGACACGGAAACATCTCCCCATATCGAGGGAACTTTAGGCATTCTGTGCGTGCAACAACCCCGCTGGAGGTCTGCACGAGTGGAGCACGAGACGGCTCGAGCACTCGCATGCACAGCCGTCTGCCTCCTTTGAACTAAAGTTAGGGCGGCGTCACGCATGCGCTGAACGCTTTGTAACATCAATCTATTCGCGGTGAGAAGTTTGGGAGTCGCCGACTGGTGGAATGTTTTTACAACTCAGAGCGAGGGTACTTCCACTTCTTCTGCTGGTGCAAGCTCGTCCAATGCCAAGCTTCTATGTACCATAAAGATAAAAACATTACCGCGTGGGCAGCGCGTGCACTACCCATAGTGAGGAAAACTGAAGCGGCCCTCGCGGGCTTCTCACCGCGAAAAGAGAGTATTTACTAGCGACCACAACTTTCTCCGCGACTGCTGAGGGCGTGCTGCCGGCGAGCTTCCACCGTTCTTTTGCAACGTGCTTTTCGCACCATCAAGAAGTTCCGGTCTTGCTAAATTACCGAAGCATCAAGGATAATGCAGGGACTGGTGTTCCACGCGCCGCACTGGCTGGCCTCAGTAGTAGTACAGGCACTGTTCAGGGCCACACGCTCGTGCTTGTAGCATCGGCTGCGTCTGGACCCAAGCTGAAACGAAGTATAGTAACTTTTCTAAAGCAAATGCCTAGAACAAATTGCATTTTGCATGCGTGTTCGTCAAAGCTTTATTTTGGTTACTTACTTCCAAACTTTTATACGAGAAAGGCGTGCGCGTGTGGCGCGTGAAACCCCAATCCTTGCATTCTCCTTGATGCTTGGGTAATTTAGCAATAGGTATATTAAACGGATGCTGAACCAAACATTTCAGTGTCTATAATAAGTGGCGCACGATCTTTCCACGAGCCAGCAGCCGCCGGTGTGCGCGAGCACATGCAACGAAATTGACGTCATCATATCCCCCATTCAAGCTTATTAAGCGTGAGTGGGGGATATGATGACGTCAATTTCGTTGCCTGTGCTCGCGCACACCGGCGGCTGCTGGCTCGTGGAAAGATCGTGCGCCACTCATTATAGACACTGAAATGTTTGGTTCAGCATCCCTTTTATGTGAGCTCGTTCTGAGCATGCGTTCCAAACATCGCCCTAAAATCATGGCGTCTACTGAACACAGCTCCTATTGTTTTGCTATTATGTTGACCGAGGTAACCGATGGCTGGGAAACATAGAAGCTCAAGCCGTGTCCGCCTGTTCGCGCGCTGCAATTGCGGCAGCGCGGCAGTACAAAGCCAACCTTCGGCAGACGCTGCATGCGCACACCGCCCCTTCTAGCACACCCTGTCGTCTGATAGGATGTTCTAAAGTTAATATGAGTACATTGCTTAAAAAGAAAAAGTAAGAAAACCCTACAGATTAATTTCTTTTTTTTTTAGGGCGCAGCTTTTAGGCGTTTGTTTCCGGGTTGAGCGGCGTCGCCGTCGCCATCGCCGTTGCCGTCGCCGTCGCCGTACCCGTCGCCGTACCCGTCGTCGTCACCGTCGGCTTAACCAAGCGTGGCATTATGGGATGTTGTATAATGACGTCACATGTGACGTCACGTGTGACCTCAAGAGGGTAACATTTTCCCGCTAAATTTAGCGCGGAAATATTCCCGCTATATTTAACGGGGAAATTTTACCCTCGCGACGTCACACGTGACGCCACTCAACTTGGGAAACTTTTACGGCTAAATATAGCGGGAAAATGTTTCGCTGAATTTAGCAGAAAAATGTTCCCCGGTAAATTTAGCGGAAAAATTTCCCGCCAAATTTAGCGGAAAAAGTTTCCGCCAAGTTTAGCGGGGTAAATTTTTGCCTTCATGACGTGTGACGTCAAGGGAATGAACGTAACGTCATAGGAAATTTATCGGGAAAACCATTCCGCTAAATTTAGCGGAAACTTTTTCCCGCTAAATTTAGTGGAATAATTGACGTCACGTGAACAGCACCGATTCAGTTTCCCCGCTAAATTTAGAGGGAAACTTTCGCTAAATTTAGCGGAAAATTTAGGTACAATTTTGCGCTAAATGGCAGGGGAGCAGGAGGGGAGGGGGAGGACGGCAAGGAGGAGCGGGGCATACCCTCCTTACTCCTCAAGAGCTGCGCTCTGATTTGGCATTACAGAGAATTGGAAACGTCTTTCATTTTTTATTCTTTACGTTTAAATAATATTGATAGGACTCTTCAGGTTTTTTTCATTCTGCCGACCTTAATATTGGTAGAGTGATAGTTTCTTTTTTTGTATGAATTTTATGTCTGCGACATGTGAAGAAATCTATAAAAACCTGCCCGGATGCCAAAAATTTATTATCGCCGAAAAAATGAATTGAAGTGATATTTCCTCGTCAAACGCATTCATAGTTCGTGCGAATTTGTCCATAAATAAGCCACTTCCCAACGAACTAGCGAACTGCAAAAAAATAAAAAGAAATGCGCAAGAGAAAAGTGGAACTTACTCGTACTTCTCTTTTCAATAAATGTTGTGTTTAATACTGTCAATTTTTTTTTTTGAAGGGCGGTTATTGGACGATTTTTATTACAAACATGTGCTACAACTCTTCCTATCTAAGCAGTTCTAAAAGACCGGCTTTTGGGAGTGCCATGCTTCTATAAAAAACACATCTTGAAAAATTGTCCCTTTGAGAACCGTTATCCCTCAAATTTTATCTGCACAAAAAGTTACTTCATACCACGAAGAGAGCTAAAAATGCAATGCTTTGATAGATTTTTTTTTTTTACAAAATCTGGGCTAGTTTGGAGCTTCAGAAATCTAGCATGTATGCACTTTGTAGGCTTTCGTAAGCACATGCATTTTACATCATGACAACGACTCTTCTACTTTACTACGCAATCGTGTTCTGCATTGAGTTTTTCTTATTTTTTGCGTGCACAATGTTTGGTTGACGACTTTGGCGTTTTTATATACCCACATATTAGGTGCTTAAATCCACACACAAAACATTTAATAGAAACAAGATACAATGCAGTATCACAAAGTGTCTGCATATCATCTTCAACCATAAGTCGAAATAAATATGTCGTGAAGTTTCTTGTTCAGGCATATATACTCATCGTTAATAAGACTCATTGTAGTCTAAATTGAAAGAGAAAGCATGACGCCTATTTGGTGCCCATGCAGTCTTTTATCGTGCGCGCCAAACTTTACCCGTAAGAGCCTCCAGTTTGGATCCCCGGGGGAAAACCCGGAACAAGACTCGAGGAAACCCCCACGGCCCACGTGCATTAGGAGGCGTTTTCCGAGGTGGCGGTCGAGCTTTAAACTTGGATGAGCTTCTTCCCCCAAAACATTAGCGTTTTAGAAGCTTTGGGGCCGCCTTTTCTAATTCGGGAAGTGCTATTGCGAACTGTTGTTAAAGAGGAAGCAAAAACTGCAACAAAATTTAGCGCTCCATGTGCCCGCCCACATCAAAGGATGTTTCCTTACGAATATAATATTTCAGTCAAAACTTTGAGCGCGGTCGGAAACAAAATTTAGTTTCGTAAAATAACTTGCAACCTTGTCGGAGTGTCCTTTGTAGTGCCGCCATCACTGCAGAGGGTCAGCGGCAACATAATTGTGTGGCAGCGTTTGTCGAACTGCGTTGAATTTCAAGCTTATGCAATTTTTACTTACTTAGCAATCTATATTTCGACTCGTACATTTTTTTTTCTAAGAAACAAAAAAAAACATAGCTTTTAGCCTTGTCTATTGAAATGTTTGGATAGGTTAGGAAGGCTTTGTTTAAAGGGAAGCTGAAACGCTCCTTGAGAAAAACGAGTTAGAGGTGAAGTCTGGCATACTTTTATCCCATGATTTTCAATATCACGTTCCGAAGATGTAACAAAACGCGAGGACGAAAAACCTACGACCAGTCGTGACGTCATACAAGGATCTCCGGGCCTCCATGCGTGTGTCGCTCGTGTGGGCAGCGCGTGCAATGCGTCGTGTAAGTTCGTCTGCTTGTTGCGCATCTCGTTCGTGTGTTTACCCGCCAAATAAGCCCACGTCCGTCCCCCCCCCTCTCCGACTTCAATCAATGATGGCACGAACTTCTCTGCCTTGACATCGCGCGCTATCTACGCGCTCTCTGCATTTCCCTTTGATTGGAGTGCCTCTCTTCGCGTTCCGATGTGCCAACCAGATATAATATAACACTTGCTCGCCGTTCTGCAAGCTTATCAGGTATTTATTCCTTTGCACTGGCACCAGTCATGGCGTCTCTTTCTGACCTTTTTGAAAATAGCAAGAGTGCGCGCGCAGAGACTTGATAGGCGCTGAAGATGCGCGGGAGCGGAGATTCCGGAAACTCTCAATGTGTCGTCACGCCCAGGATGGGTTTGCGTTTTTCTTGCAAGTAGCGTCAAATGCGCCTAGTGCACGAGGCCAGTGCCTCGTGGTCTCGAGCGGCGCTTGGAAGCGAATGGCGGTGCAAACTCGTGCTGAAGCACAGAGCTTTACATCTTCGACAATGCTTCGGCGTCTCGTTTACTCCGAGCGCGCGGGCAACTAAAGCACGGCGGAAGGTATGGAGCGCATGCTGGAGACTAGGCGTTCAAGATACGCCCTTTCGTTCTCACATTGTGAGTGACTATACGCGATGTTCTCTGCCGCTCTCTGAATAAGGGGTGTGCAGGGGTACTCCCTTGTCCCATATGTAACTCCCCAAAACTACATTTCGTCGTTCTGTCCACTGACGTTGAGCTGGCGATACCAACTTTTACAAGCGGCTTGATAGCTGTTGGATAGAACGTACTAAATAACTAATGTGCGTATCAAAGACTACAAAAACATTTACTGAGGTTTTGTAGCAGGGCCAAAAAAACCTTGATTGTCTTAATGTAGCCCTTAATGAGTACATTACTTATTTTAATAAGTTCTATCGCTCGACTATCAAGCCGCTCGTAAAAGTTGGTATCGCTAGCTCGACGTCAGTGGACAGAACGACGAAATTTAGATTTTGGGAGTTACATATGGGACAAGGGGAGTAGCCCTGTACAGCCCCTATTTCTTAAGTACCTTAATGTACTTCCTGCCGTTCTCACCTTGTCAGTGACTATAGCACGAAAGGCTTTATTAGGGGCAACCAGGTCACTCCGCGTGTTCCTACGGGAGCGCGCGGGCCAAGAAATATCACGTGAACGGCTGGAAGGGACCGGGTGTTCCGCTAGGTGCCGCCCTAGCTCAACGCCAAAAGCGCGGCGGCCGCTATGGAAGGCCATGGGAAAGTGTGGAAATAACTTTGGTTTCAGATAATTTTTGTCGCATTTAATAGGCAGGCGCTAATGCTAGCCCATAGTGTGTATAGAATAGGTCAAAATGAGTTACTATATTATAGTTTCCTTGAGCAGAATAGTTATTATTGCGAGCTAAGCATCAGTAGAGTGTACGAGTCTACAGGATGGTGCATCCAGTCCACCTGCTGAAGCCGATCGGAATAAAAAGAAAATTGAGTTAGATGCTCCGGATGCGGGCCATGACGCTCTTGGTGAATGTTCGAAGTGAGACATTGTCGATTGGTGGTGAACTGGTGACGCGTGGGGGGGGGGGGGGCGGGGGGGGGGTTCAATGTTGCATTGCACGGGGTGCGAATGAGTTCTAGTGACGAAGCGCACAGATTAAAAGGGGCTGCAGTCCACCAGTGCGACTACAGCACAGGGAGGAGGCAAAAGGAAGCGAGGAGTCCGGCAAGAGAAAAGTGGCTAAGAGCCGCGTGGTCGCTACTTGACGTCGATCTTAAAGCGGGTCCCGGCCGACTGAATGCAGGAGGTGCAGTGATCGATAGGATGGTGTTCGGGGGCCAAGTTGCCGCCTCATAATAAGGTAGGAAGCGCGACATTGCACCGACTCGAGGAAGGCAACAAGTTGCCTATTTGACGAATCCACACCGAGCAGCAAACCTCCAGGATGGGCAACACCAGTGCTGTGAACAGCAATCTGGACACATCGGGACTGGCTCTTCTCGTGATCCAAATGACGAAGCCAAGGAGTCATTTTTCGACGGACACGACATTTTGGACATAGCGATGGAAATCGAAATGCTGGTCGATGATGACACCTAGGAGGTGGATATGTGTTGATCTTGGGATCTCCACTCGGTCCAGAAAAAGTGTTGGAGGGGTCGAAGGTTGGCGCGAGGCACCAATGTGCATGGCAGCGCATTTGGTTTACGTTTAGGGAAGTTTGTTATTATTTGACGAAAGAAGAATGCAATCGAAATGAGCTTGTAGCTCTTTACCGAACGTACAATCGCAATAGCGGTGAGAAAAGTCCTTAAAATACAGCCGATTTCCTCGAAACGTAGCCGGTCGTGGAACGGACACACACAGATACACACGCGAACGCGTCTGCTTTAAGCTACAGCGCCAGAAAATGCGATGGCGGTTCAGCGAACTAAAGAAAGTACTAAATGAGCAAAAGCAAATGCGGCGCGCTCGCGCTGCCTCGGGTGACCTGGTCGCCCCTATTGGCGACGTGAGCGATCGAAAGCGTCGCTGTGATCGGCCTTCCACGATAAGCCGAATGCTGACTATGACGTCAGCAAAGGATATCCCATCGACGGAAATAAGAGGAATGGAAGAACTTCAAATTTGACGGTGTTGGCAGTGTTGGTCTGAGAGTGCTCTGATTTCAAGCTTCCACCATGCTCTTTACAAACACCTTCAAATTTGTTGTTCACAAGGTAATGACGTCACGAAAGGTAAACATAGGAGGGCGCCACCAAAACATCTCGCCGCCAATAGGAAGTATTCAGTGGCGGCCATAGTTGCGTGCGCGACTGCTGAGCGCGTGCTGATGGCGAGCTTCCACAGTTCTTTTGCAACGTGCATTCCGCACCATCAAGATTGCCGGTCTTAGCAGCCTATTAATGTGGGCTCGTTCTGAGCATGCGCTCTAGGGAGGAAGAAGAAGACTGAGCCCTGACGAACGGAAGGTATTTTGACTTCCTCTGTGCTTCTTCTCAATAGGCCTTCATTTCTGATCCGTAGGCTTACGGGTCCCTTGCGGACCTGGCCGCAGCCTTGGGCCACCCCTACGAAGGCGGTGGGCCACAACAGTCAACGCAGGCCACGCCCGGCATAGACATGACCGACCTTTCCGAAAACCAACCTTTATCCGAAACTCCGTTTTCCGAAGACGGCACTGGACAGCTGCAGAACACTCCGCTTCCGATGCAAGTCAATCTACCCTACCACCAAGTATTATCAACGCCGGAGGTGAGTCACCTTTTTCAAGTTCTGGCCGGCGTCATTGAGCGACAACCGGCGTTCCTGGAAGCTCTGCAACAACTCGTTGCTCGATTCACGCCACAACCACAAGAAATAGTTAATAACCCGAACCGGCCGACGCTGAAGGAACCAAGGCAAGATCCACGATTTAGACGAAAGAACGAAAGATCTCGGTCGCCCCATAAAACAAGTCGGAGAGGCGACGAAGAACCTACACAAGGGACCCAGGAAATGCAAGATGGCGGCCATCTCACACCGGTACGCTCGACAGAACAAGATGGCGGTCGGCCTCCCCAAGCCAGCGCACCCCCGCTAAATGAAGGCACATTTCAAGGACACCCTCTGAAGCAGACGAAACCACCGGCACCACCAAATTTGTTGCCGGCCTCCGAGACAAACGACGACAAAGAATGGCCGCTCCTAGGAATTTCCTCACGGAAAAGAAAATTGAGCTCGCAGCCTACGAGAAATGCCAACGAATCTACGCCGAGGTTGTTCCCGGTGCAAACTGTGGTACTTCGCTCCATCGGGAAGAAAGAAGTGAGTTCCTTCACCGGAAAAGAAATCCGCGAAGCCATTGAAAGTGCCGGCATCCAAGCCCAAGCCGACTACACCGTCCATCGGAATGAGAGGGCAAATGCCCTAGCCATTACTACCAGGGACCCTCTCCTCACAGAGAAGCTTCTGAAAATCAAGGCAATCCGCCAAGGGGAGGACACTAACGCGCTCCAACCCTACAAGGCTCTTGCCGGGAACCAATGTCGCGGAGTCGTGTATCTACGCGGTCAGAACAACGAGGTGACTCCTGAACAACTCCAAGAGGATATTGAGTGCAGAACGCACAAGCTGGTGGCAGCACGCCCATTGGGGACGAAGGGAAACACGATACTTGTCACATTCGAAGGCACAACTCTCCCCCAACGGGTGAGTTACATGCACGAAGTCCTCCCCGTACGTGAGTACCGCCCGAGGCCACTCGTATGCTTTAAATGTCATGCGATTGGACACAAAAAGGACGTTTGCCCGCGAGAGAAGGAGCGCTGCGGAACTTGCGGCTCTGAGCACGATGGCATGGAGAAGTGCTCGCAGATTCCGAAGTGCGCAAACTGTGGCGGGGCCCACGTGGCCACCAGCAATGAGTGCCCGAAGCGCGCAATTCCTCCGCGGCGCCCTGCCAAGAAAACAGGTGAAAAATCGGCGCAAGGGATAGATAAACCCACTTTACCACCACCGGCGGGAAGACCGGCGAGCCAAGATGCCGGGACGTCGTACGCAGCAGTGACGATGGGAGCCTTTCAACCTACGGTATCACCGGAGTATCCGGCCCAACGGCTGGACATGGCGACACAGGTCCTACAACTCCAATACGCGGGCTTTGCTCGGATGGAGAAGCAACTGGCCGAACTCACGACAGCCATCCACAGACTCATAGACACTCGTAACGACAGACAATAATCCCCAACTAAAAGGTACAAGCACCCAAAGTGCCTCACACAAACCCAAACAACACAAGCACCGCGGCAAACTGCAACCATGGATCCTTCAATGGAACTGCGGTGGGTTGCAACAGAAACTTTATGAACTCAAAACGCGCCTCACTGCACTTAAAAACAAGACGCCCGACGTTATTCTTCTACAGGAAGCTAACGTAGAGAAAATTAAGATTAGGGGTTACAACACTTACATAAACCCCAGTATACAAAGACAAACCTCTAATTTTGGAATTGTAACCACTCTTGTAAAGAAAACACACCCACAGACACAACTGAACTCAGGGGCAGCGTGTTCTGACGACCGTGAGGTTGTGTCCACGAGGGTCAAAATTAAGGACACGCCTATTGATATACATAACACATACATCAGGCCAACCGTGGGCCCAAATGAAGCCAATTGGATCAAGGACCTGGTGAAGAAGGACAAGCGTACTATACTTGCGGGGGACTTCAATGCCAGACATACCGCGTGGGGATATCCGAACAAGAACGCCCGGGGCAAACTTCTAAAAAAGCCTGCGTCGCAGCCGGTCTTCACCTCTGTAACGAACCAGACACCCCCACGCGGCTGGCCCAAAGCTCCAACCAAAACGACACGTCCCCCGACCTAACTTGGACCTCTTCAAATCTACGGGTCCAGTGGCAAGTGCAGGCCGATCCAATGGGCAGTGACCACCTTCCAATTCATATACGACTTCTCATACGCACTTCTTCCCGGCGACAGGTCACTTTCACAAAATGGGACAGCTACCGCACCGCCATGACCCGCCTCGCCGGCGTTCCCTTCGCGGAACGCATCCAGCACGCGCTACGGGAGGCCCGCACTGAGTACAACGTGAAGGAAGACACACCGCAACCCGACTTGCACCTTATCAATTTGTGGGACAGGCGACTGGAGGCCCTCATGCGCTACAGAGCCAGGAGGTCCCTCCGGAACAAGATCAGCCTGAATCACGCCACGGCCGAGGCCAAGAAATACACAATCGAGCTCTGCCGTACCAACTGGCGGAAACTGTGCGACTCCTTTAATGAGCGTATAGGCTACCGTGCGCTTTGGCGGGCCTATAAAGGGCTCGCCGGGAAAACAAAAACCTGCAACACCGGAAGCAACTTGGCCCTCCGCCTCGACATTGCCGAAGAACAACTCGCGGCAGAGGCGGGAGATTATTTCTTCCCGCAGCAACCCGAGCCGCCCCCAACAGATGTCTACGTCCGGCAGCCCATACAAAACGAACACCCGGCGGACGCTTTCTTCACGCTCGCCGAGCTACAGGACGCTCTCGCGACAGCACGAGCCAAGTCGGCACCTGGCCCGGACCTCGTTACTATCTCCGCGCTCCGGAACCTTCCGTCGGACGCCATGATGGAGCTTCTTGACATCTTCAACTCCATCTGGGAGAAGGGTGAGCTACCTCCCGAATGGAAGAGATCTACTGTGATCCCTATTCCCAAGCCTGGCAAGGCTCCCAACATGGTGGCCAACCTTCGCCCTATCTCCTTGACGTCAAACCTGTGCAAAGTTCTAGAGCGCATGGTCAATGCTCGTTTGTCCTGGATCCTCGAGTCGACCGGGGCCTTTCATCCCATGCAAACGGGCTTCCGTTCTCACCTCTCAACACAGGACAGTCTACTCATGCTTTACCATGACCTCTACGAGCGCCGGCTCTTCAAAAGCCAGCCGCGTACGCTTGTGGCCATTGACTTACGCAAAGCATTCGATTCCATACCACACAGCACCGTTGTGAATGCAGCAAAGAGGCGAGGTATTCAGGGCCGCCTCCTAAACTTTATCAAAACATTTCTCCAAGACCGAACGTTTCAGGTGTCCATCGGTCAAACCAAAAGCCAGTGGAGAACTAACAACATTGGAGTTCCCCAGGGGGCGGTCCTTTCGCCGCTTCTTTTTAACCTCGCTATGGTGGACCTGGCTCTCGCCCTCGAAGCCGTCCCGCAAATTCGCTTTACAATCTATGCGGACGACGTCACCCTATGGACGACGGCAGGTGGGGCGGAAAGCCAACAACGCTATATGCAGAAAGCGCTGAACATCGTCACGGCCTTCGCCCTCCAATCAGGCCTCGAATTATCAAAGGAGAAGACCACTTACATGGTCATTCCCGGCCGACGCCGAAGCGCCCGTAAAGACATCCAACTGCAGGTGGATGGAGTCCCCATTACCCAGACCGACTCTATCAAAATACTAGGAGTCACATTCGACCGCAAAGGCGGCGCTATCACCTGGCTCCGGCAGGTTAAGTCGCAGTGGAAAGAAGGCCTAAGCTTACTCAAGGCCATCTCAAACAAGGCCTGGGGTGCACAGGACGACCTCCTTCGACGCCTCGTCCGTACCATCCTGATCTCTAAGGTGGTGTACGGACTTAATTATCTTCGCCTCACAAAGAAACAAGAAGCAGCACTCACCACCATGCTACGAGCGGCCATGCGGGTTGTCACTGGACTTCCCCGCTTCACACAGGTAGACCAACTCGAGAGCATCGCTCAAATGAACACTATCCGTGATATCGCCGATGAGATGCGGGTGAGCCAAGCTCAACGGCTCTCTCGCACTCCTCACGGTCGAGTCATACTCACGTCGAGTGGTCGCGCCCACCTCATCAACGGCCCGCTCATGCCGACACCAACTCCACCTTGGAACGCGGAGGCAGTCACCCCTGTCAAACCCCTTCCAAGTCACGAAGGACCTCATCGCCCCGAGAGACGTGCCACGCAAGCGGCCATTCATAACAAGGAAATCAGCCAGCTTCTCAAACACGTAGAAGTCTTCTACACGGATGCAGCAAGGGACGATAGCGGCCGAACTGCAATTGCATGGCATTCACCTACTCGCAACGAGACGAGCAACCAGCTTACCACACGTACACGAAGCACCTGCATGGCAGAACTTCTGGCTATTCTGTTCGCAGTGGAAACAGCCACGACCATGCCACGCCCCAGAAATCAGTGAAACCCGCATATACACAGACTCCCAAGAGGCAGTGCGCGCACTTGGGCACTCGAGCACGTGCAACGTAACGGTTGCGCACATCCGGGAACTGGTTCGCCTCGCCAAGGCTAAACAGAAGATCACCATCGCGTGGATTCCTGGCCACGCCAACATTCCGGGGAACGAGCGGGCGGACGGGGCCGCAAGGGCACTGCTACAAGCAAGTATTCAGCCCTCACAAGGCCCGGTCCCCTCGCCCGTTCAACGAGATGTTTCAACTAAAGAGGTCTTCGACCTCTATGAGACCAAAAAGAAGAAAGAAATGCCCGGAAGGCGCGACTTGCTGCGCTCCTGCCTGCTAACCCCCATCCGATCCCTCGAGGGCTTCCAAGATGGGAACGAGTGGCCCTGCACAGACTGCAAACTCGCACTATGCTAACTCCCGTTTGGCTTGCCAAATTCCACAGGCCAACAGACCAGAAGGACACGAGGCCTGACTCAAGATGTCCCCACTGCGGTGTCCCCGCGACTTGTGACCACCTTGTATGGTTCTGTCCAGAGACGTCGAACGAACGGGCGGCGGCGATCAACAATCTGCCACCTTCCCTTCGACCGAAGTCCCTATGGGAATGGACCCACCCGAGGTCCTCAGAACCCGCGGATCGAACAGCCGTCTTTTCATCCATCATCTCCTACCTCCGGTCCTCCGGGATCGGACGGTACATCTGATCCATCGTCATCGCTACCTCCTTTTTCCCCTTCCCCCACGCCACATGAGGCCCACAAGCCAGAGGCGTGGTCTTTCAAATAAACGTTTCAATCAATCAATCATGCGCTCTAAACAGTCACCCACAAATATGGCGCCCAGTGAATACTCCTTATAAAGCCAGTCGTGGACTATAGTATATTACGCGGGTAGCCAATTCTTTTCAGATACCAGCTTTGTTGCTCCCAACAGTCACGCGCACACACATTCGTACAACTGGGCCTTGAACACAGCACACAGTAGAGCTCGAAGGAAAAACAAAATAAGCAAACTTTGATTCAAACAATGTTTTCACGGGAGTGCAAAAAAAATAATAAACTTGGCATTTCTAAGAGGTCGGGTAAAAAGCACTGCCGCAGTGCACGCGGTGACCGCGAACTTGGTTTTGGCCGCTGCCGACAGTACGTGAAGAGGAAAGGAGAGACTGCGTCATTCATATATTGCATTACCACGCGAACGAGCTAGCATCTACCAGGGAGTTTTCGTAGACCGCGTTTTTCCCTCCGCTAAGCCCTCCGCAACGAAGCAGCCGCTACTGCGCCGGCGCGCCGATGGCCTTGACTGTAGAGTTCCGGCTAGCGTAGCTGGTTGCGGAGAGCGTTGCGGGACAGCGGAAACGATCTACGAAAACTCCCTATTGCGCGCAGTCAGAATAGCGTCGAGTTTTTTAGGCGCGAAAGAGCTTTGGCCAACCCCTGGCAGTGACTATCTGCATCGCAGAACCGCTTTATGCTATCAAGGGTCATAAGAAAGTTTGAGAGACGGTTACTAATAACAAGTTTGTGTGGCTAACCGAGCAGCAGCCTACTGAAACAAAAGTAAATCGCTTATTTCTTTGTTTTTATGTGAACTACGTTATGGAATCATCAAGAAAGATCAATGTAATGTTAAAAAGAGCAGAAAAAACGGAAGTTGAGGACGAAATAACCGAAAACAATTGTTCATCTATAGTTGACGGCTCTAGAGCTTCGTTTGAATGTCGTTACATCCCTTGCCGCGCAGAGCAGCTCCGCTCCGCTGAAATGCGGCTCATTATGTTCTGATTTACGTCAAGTGAGAACGTAGCAGAAGGTAGCAGAGGAACGATGGCGAGCTCCGAGCTATCGGCGTCCCTGCCGAGAACGCGTGCTTGTGTACTGCAAGCATCGTTCAGGGCAACATGCACCTATTGTAGTTTCGGCTTGGCTGGCACATAAATGAAACGGGGTAGAATGTAGGGTGCCTTCATGTGCGCTTTCCTTAGGGTGGAGACATCTGGCCATTTTGTCCCGCAAGTTTATTTTCTTTTTTGTTCAGAAGCGCGAGAAAGTGCGTGTCCCTGCACGCGTTTGTGGCGCAACGATGTAGTGGCGCTGACTGTGCTATGGTGACATTTTGTTGTCGTCGTTTTCTTTCTATTTTACCCGTGACCGCGTGCTGTCGGCGTCGGCTACTACAAAGGGTGGCATTACCCTAAACAGAAGGACATTGAGGCACCCTAGTATTCACCGCATTCGGTGGGAGTTTGTACCACGAGGGCGCAACAGTTTTTGGTGCCCAAGAACACTTCCGGTAGTGTATTTATTTCATCTTCAGCAACACAGAGCGATCGGGTAAGACGATTTTCCTTCAGAGTAGTACAGGGTGTCACAAAAGAAAATTTACAGGGTTTTTGTTTCCGCAAAAATAAACTAGGCATCGCCGAACGCTCATTCTCCGGCCAAAGGTAGCGCTAGAGGTCACAACCAGATGCCAAAGTTTCAGCCTGATCCGGTAACTTAATCAAAAGTTATAAAATATTTTCTGAAAATTTCAATGGGAAAATGGCGGCCGACGGAGTTTTCGAATACATGGGGCTCTATGGCACCAGAAACCGAAAACGAGCAAAAATGGGCTCCATTTTCCCATTGAAATTTTCAGAAAATCACTTATAACTTTTGATTAAGTTATCTGATCGGGCTGAACTTTGGCATCTGGTTGTGACCTATAGCGCTACCTTTGGGCGGAGAATGAGCGTTCGGCGATGCCTAGTTTGTTTTTGCGGAAATAAAACCCTGTAAATTTTCTTTTGTCACACCCTGTACTTGTAATACGTTCGTAAGAACCTGCACGATTGTAGAACGCAGTACAAATAACAAAAGATTGTGAGACAAAACGAAAAAAAAAAGAAAACCGGAAGCGCGCGGGGGTCCGCCGACAGTGGGCAGCAGCGAGCTTGTTTGCAAACAAACATCGGTGAATAGTGTATACTAGGGAGCCTCAATGTCCTTCTGTTTAGCAAAGCGCACATGAAGGCTCCCTAGTGTATACTCCGTTCACCCTTAAGCTAAGACTGCAAGCTCCGCCTTTAGCGCGAGCTCGCTAGCTTCCGCAGTGCTTTGGGTGCGCGTGCCTGCGCGTTCACACTTGTGTTAGCTAGGGCACAAAGCTCGCGCTGAAGGCGGAGCTTCTGAGTCTCAGCTAATAAATATCTCGGCCTTGAAAAGGAAAAAAATTATTTTTTTAAACAGTCTGGTTGGGACACGCGTGTCAAAAAAATAAATTTTACGCGAGAAAAAAATAATTTAGAGCAATATAGTGATGGCGAGAGATTTATTTGAAATTCTGCACGCGAAGTCCATGACGTCACGGGTCATTCCGGAATGACCATCTCGGTCGTGAAGGCGAAGCCGCTCCACCTCTCCTCCACGCGCCCGAAATGCCGAGAGAGAAAACAAGTGGAAAGGAGGTGACTGCCGACTACATCGCGTCTCGCGCCGTCAATATATGGCTCTACAATTTTTTTTTCGCGTAAAAATTTTTTTTTGGCACGCGTGTCCCAACCAGATTGTTAAAAAAATTATTTTTTCTGGTTTTTTTAAGGGTGAACGAAGTATATAAAAAAAAACTCTAATGCAGAGTTGGCCAGGTTCAACTTGAACAGTAATGGAAGAGAATACATAGCTTGCGGTCGGACACCAACTTATTTAGCAGCTTGTCGCGGGAGTCATATTTTATATGGAAGCTTTAGATGCCAGAGTAGCAACACAATGAACGAATATCTGTATACACAACGTCATTAACGCCAATAGGGATCTCCATTTTGTGACTGGAGCATTTATACCCTGTTAACTTATGTTAACTTCTTCTAGGGACATCTTGCGGCCTTTTTATCAGTATGGCTCATTTTATCTCTTCATGAGCTCATTGAAACGTGGTAAAAGTTGGTAAAAGTGAGAAAAGCCACGTAAAAGCGTGTTTGGCAAACCGGCACGTGCATATCTGAACTTCTGAGCTCCTCACGCTTCGTATGTTCAACACACTCAGAGACGGGCACTGCCTATTTGAACTTCGCTGTACTCGAGAAGCGAAAAAAGCAGATAGAAGGTACGCGGGAGGCGCTCCGAAATATTCGAACGCTACTTCGGCAATCGTCGGAATCGTTCGGCTCTGTCGGTTGTTATAGAAACTGAGCCAGCTCTGCCGGTTGTTATGATACTAAGCTATAGACCAATCGCGGTTAGAAGCGGCGAGGGTAAAAGCACAGGGCCTTCAACCACTACCCTGGCAGCTAAGGCAGCCATTTACAGTGGCCCTACATGACGCTGGTCCGATCTCAGCCTCGCAAAATACCAGCTTGTCGACGTTGTTCCTTTAACTTACTTCTTCAGCGTCACACTATTTAAACAAATTTGCTTTTGGCTACTGCCGCTGTGTGGTTGTGCTCGTGGCCTAAGGAGAGATTGCGCGCTGGGAACATCCTGTGACATGAGTGCATGTATAGAGCGTAGCTCAAGGGCACCGGTTGGCTGGCGCTGGCGTCTAAGACTCGTATCCACCACATGGCCTCCGAGATTCTTAGCGCGCAAAGTTCTCCTCCGGCCCTTCCGAACGCGTGTTTACGAAGGGCCGTATAGCAGAACTTCTCCAAAGCTCCACAAGTCGGTGCTCACACAGAGCCGGTATCGGTATCATGGACGACGATGACGACGACAGGAAGCTATAGACCCCTTCAAAATTTACGCCCTCTTGTGGTTCATCTGAAAATACTGCCGAGCGGCGTGCGCAAAAAGCGCCAACAAGCTGGCATGCCTATAACTGAAATAATACTGACTTCCAAGAGGCGGTATACAATTAATAGACTTGCGATTTTTGTTTCTTTTGCGCACGCCACTTTTCAGTATGTTCGTATCGACCGTAAAAGGGCGTAATTTTTGAAGGGGTCTCTAACGGGTTTTCGTTTCAAGTCATGGAGATGAATGCCTTCGGTGTGGCAGCCGTCTACTTCGACTGGATCACCTCCTGCAGCCCGATGCCTTCACCGAATGGATGCTTCGCACCACAAGACCGACCAGACTGCTAGGAAGTTACCAGTGGGAGCTTTCATCGAACAGCCCCCAAGGTCACCTCGGCTCTCTCGCTCACTCGATTCAACCGCACCCTAACTTCCGAAACACGGTGGGCGGTTTTCGCGGGGATCAGAACACGTCGTCCTCATTTTGAATATCGTCGCATAATCACTATCATCTAGACGCGGCACCGCGGTCCTCCATGGTAAGGGCTGTTGTCATTCTGCTGTGCCGAGGCTATACAGAGCCCATAAAAATTAATATTATTTTACATTTCAAACGTTAAATGTGTGAATGCGGTACAGAGCTCGTCTTTTCGTACTGCGAAAGCTGGGGCACGCGAGTGCTTATATGTATGCAATTCAAGTGCCACTCAGCTGGTGCACTGTCTCTGGCAGTGCTTTCTTTCAACCAGTCTTTGGTTGAAAGATTTAGTTTTGGTTTAGAAAGCTGGCCCTGATGAACAGTAAGAGGAACTGTAGCACGAAATTCCACTGCGGCGAAAGAGCCAAAACCGTTAAAGCCCGGCCGATAGAAAAGCCATGGCGAGACGGCGTCAGAGGGACACTTTAGAGAAACGCGAAAAAAATATCACACAAGAACGATGGGTAAATTAGAATCAACAAAGATATCACCAAAGGAGGAATGTAATTTGAAGCCCCAAGCGGATGACAAGACCATAGAGTTCGAACCCCTCTTACCTCATATTCAGTAAACGCGATTTGCGAGGGAATGATAGGCATGACGTTTCGCTTGCTCGGACTCAAGAAGAAAATTGTATTATTGGGTCAGAAACCTTATTGAGGCTCGTTATTGACTCGCCACTATTTTTGTCAAAAATGATTGGACGCGCAGTTTGTCTGAACAAAATCAGGTGTGCATTTATTCCATTTCATTTATTTACCTCAGGGGATCCCTCAATGCACTACATGACAGGGGACAGCAAAAATGGAGAAATAGTCATGATAGTAACATATATAAAAACAAAAGCCCTCTGCCCCACAAAAAATGGGTGAGATATGTGCAAAGGCCGGGTGCTATGGCCGAAAAGCGGTCGAAAAACAAATGCACCAAAAAGCACGCAGTGCCGTTTGTGGCTTGTGTGTCTGGCGTGGTTTATAAGATCCCCTTGTCGTGTGGCAGTGTGTACCTTGGACAGACGGGCCGCAGCCTAAATGATAGACTTAGGGAGCATTCGTATTCACTCAGGGCTACAGTCGGGGGGTTGCTACCCTTACACTGCACGGTCAGAAAGTGCCAGTCTAATTTTAGTGAAGCCACCGTTTTGGATAGACATAGAGACAGGTGACAAGGGAAATTATCAAGGCCTTGTTTATCTCAAAACTTGGCGGTAGGTGCGTCAGCAAACCGTCAGTGGCGTTATCTGACAAAGAGTTCGGGTACCTGCGATTAACTATGACAGGCATTACGTAGCCATTGATTTGGCCTATCTTGACACAATATGCTGCTTGGTTGGCGCGTTTGTGTCTGTCTATATATATATTTTTTTATGATTAAGACGCTTTTTTGTTTTCTTCCTTCCCCTTTTGTGTAATAAACAACAGTTGTTAGTTCAGCGCCGTTCTGTCGTGTTTGTTCCTTTACTCTTGTCCAAGTTTCTTTGCCGCTGTTTCCTCCCAAGATGTTCACCTCAAACCAACTAGCCCAACACGTCACATTGTTGAAAAAGAAAAAAACTAGAAGCGAACAGTTTATATAATAATCCACCAACGGCAGACTTATAAAACCTAAACTCAAAATGAATATACAAAGATTGAATAGATGAAACAATACAACGATGAACATATTGATAGAGTAGAAACTGGACTCCCAAGCTGTGATTGATGTCAGGAAAAAGATAATCAACTAAACAAATCTACACAGCTCTGCTTAAGTAACAGAGGATCGGGTTGAGTCGCTATATGTACGGGGAGATTGTTCCAATTTTTTTATAGATAATATTAGTGGGGACAATATGAATAAATTTGTATGTGATTTAATTGGTTCAACTTTGCATGAGTGATCCAACCTGGGACAAATGAGGCGTGCAATTATACAGAAATACGTCGGCAAAAGTGATTCGCTGTGGTAAATTTGATGGACAAAACATAAGCGAGAAGAGTGATGCTATACGTACGACATCGTGCACCTCGACCGAAAATGGCTATACGCACGACGCGGAGAATCTCATGCCATTTGGATCACCCTTTTCAGAGACGCATAGGGGGACGGCGGGTGTATACTGGGCGCGTGCTAACCCACCTGGTCCACCCGTTTACTCCCCTTCGCGGCGACAGTCTGCGGATGGTTCATTTAAAAAAATTAGCCCTCCTGGTCCACCCTCGCATGCTGCTTCACGGCGGCCCGCCGGCGGCCATGCCCCGCTGCCCACTACGCACCTCCGGAAAGGGAGTCTCATACCATTTACTTTAGCGATGTTTCCTCGACAACATTTGTTCTTCACAGTTATAATTGTAACAAAGAAATGTCATAAATATCGCCAAATATTTGACAAAAGTGAAAATAAAAGATAACGATATGTCCGCCACCCTTCAGATTCGAACCTGGATCCACTGCGTGCCAAGCGGACACCCTACCACTAAGCTAGGCTAATTTTTGTCTTTTTTGTACCACTAAGCTAAGCTACAGATTTCGATACAGGATTTTGCGATATTGCATACGAGACCCAAGAAGTTTCGCGTCATGCGCATAGCCGTTTCCAGCCGAGGTGCACGACGTCGTGGTATTCGCTCTTTCTCATGTGAGTTGAAACGTTGTGGTGCCAGTGTTAAATAGCCCTCAAACCCTTCCGGTTCCCAACTAGATAGCGGGGTCACAATAATCGCGAGTTTAAATCTACGTGCTATAATCGGAAAAGCGTCAGTTATGCCACTCTTACACATAATTAACTATTGTGGTGAAAGAATGATGCGTAAAATTAAGAAAATATACCCGGATCGCAAGTGTGCAAGGGCTAGGGGATAAATGTCGCCACCAAGTGTGTTTTCAAACGAAAAAGGGGAGAGTACCCTTATTCAAGTGAGAAATATTACATCGATTTTTCAAACAGAGTAATTCCAACTTTCTCCTTAGCATTAATACGCTTTTGCATTTTTCAAAAAAAAAAAAAAACTCGGATTTTTAATTTGTTTTTTGGTAAAAACTCTTTATGTGTTGTCGCGAGAAAGCCCACCCTCGTCGTGAAGTAGCAGTAAAGATCCCTCACCTGCTGCTGTGCTTCGTTGGTCCCAAGTGAGTTGCAGGGTATCATTCACAATTCATTTTTAATTCGCTAACTTGAAGGAAAGATGAGGGTTGCTTCTGGTCTAATTTGTCGCTATACTACTCGTGAGGATTAAACTCCAGCAGCGCGATAACACTCACGTCCTGCTTACGAAAAAGGAAGCAGCTGACCCAACGTCTTGTGATCGTACTGACCAAGACCAATTCGGTCATCATCGTGGCTCCGGAGGCTTGTAGAGTGACCAAACAGGTATATTTCGGAACGGCATAATTACCGGTGAGATTTTTTTCTACCCATTTGGGAACAGAGGGAGCAAACATAAATCAATTCGGGAGGACGTCCGACCAGGCAACTTTGCATTCCAATCGTCGCGTTTTCTTTTTTCTTTTTTCGCAGTTTGCTTGTGCGGTTTAAGATACAAACAGGAAAAATAAAGTGTACAGTTGTTTTAAAAGGTTAGGGCCCACCGTGCGCATGGCGGGAGCGGGCTCGATCACGTGCAGTGGCGCACTTATCGTCGGTGCTCACCAGAGCCGCGTATAGAGAGTTTCGTCAGTGGAAGGAGCGACCAGAGCCAGGGCGTGCACAAAACGTATTTCTCAGTGATGGTGGCGAGAACCACTTTTAGTAAGTGCGTGAGAGTTACATAGAGTAACTCATCATGGTCGAAAATATTGTGCACGTTATGCTTCGATACTGATCATGCAAAAAGATGTAAGAATCGAATGTGCTGCTCGAACTCTGTTTTGCTCGGTCGGAGCCTGACCGCTCGGACGTCATTGTCCCGGCCTTCGGCACCTGGCATGCACATCAAGTCGATCGTTCTCCTAGATTTTGATTTTGCAAGACAGTGATCGAAAAATCAAGTGCACCCTATTTTCAGTCACCGAGAGTTACTCTGACACACTTATTAATTTTGTTTCTCGCGACCACCGCCAGGGTGTTATTCGCGGCTTCTGGCTTGCCACATTCGAATCTGTGAAGTCGCCCTTGAACATGCCCAGCCCGCTCTCGGCCATGTCTCGGCCAATGGCGCCTCCTCATTTGCCTCTTATACTTCCCAGTGAATGGCCAAACTCTCTCTATATACGGCTCTGGTACTCACTGGCTGCGAGATATTCGAGAGTGAGTGGGAAGTTCTTTCTCGCTATTTCTCCCCACTTTGTTATCGTGGCGAGTGTGACGCGACCCAACACCTCGTAAGCGCGAAGTTCCCCCTCGCTCTAAAAATCTCGCAGCCAGCGAGCGCCGACGATCAGAGGGCCGCTGCACGGCAGCGAGTCCGCTCCGGCCACGTGCGCGGTGGTCTCTAAGCTTTCTTTAAAAAAGACTATACGCACCACATGAAGCGAGGGTAATCCACACCTTGTTTTCTTTTTAGCTGTAGTTAAAGAAAGCAACAAATAGAATCGACGAGTGTGTCACTGCAATGATAGAGATAGAAACCGCCATTACCGCATAACATTTCGAAAAAGGCCAACGGGACGACGAAGAGATAAGAATCACCTTCTAACCGGAAGTTGGAGGTCAAGGTTGCAACTAGAGCCACTAAATGAGCTGCGCTTAGAGTATTGGCACACTTTCCCCGACATTGTTGTGGGCTCCGCCATCCTGATGCGTATGCAGAGCTGACGCAACTGCCGATCGTCATGATTCAAAAGTGCGACTTCCTCAGCACTATATATTCGGTGTTGGGAAGCTCATGAAATATTGCTTTGCTCTATTAGCGGCGAGATATTTCGGTGGCGCCCTCGTTTGGTTACTTTTCGTGACGTCATTACCTTGTGAACAACAATTTCGATGGTGTTTGTAATGGGCATCGTGGAAGCCTGAAATCATAGCGCTCTCAAAGCAACACTGCCAACACCGTCAAAATTGAAGTTCTTACATTCCTCTTATTTCCGTCGTTGAGACATCCTTCGCTGACGTCATAGTCAGCATTCGGCCAATTGTGGTGGGCCGCCCACAACGACGCTTTCGATCGCTCACGTCGCCAATATCGAACTGTTTAAACTTTTCTGGAGGGCGGAAAAGTGTTTCCTGCGATTTCAGACAAAGCTTCAGATAACTGGCAACCATGTTTTTAAGCCGCAATATGTGCAGAGTGCTGTCGTTATTCTGAAGCGTAGTTTATTTAGTGGCACTAGTTGAAACTATTCGTACAAAAAGGGTCTACCTAAAAAACAAAAAACCCACCCCTGCCCGTTTCGATCTGGATGAGCATCGTACCGGCGTGCGGTCGTGTACCACTACTGCGTGGTGCACGTTAAAGACCCCAGGCTAGCGGTTGTACCGCACTGGCTAAATTGCTTATCAACAGCTGAGACACCAGACGCCCACTGAGGCAGACTAACTTCCGGCTGTATAAATATAAACACAACAATTTTCTTTGTTGAAAAAAAAAAGGATCGCGCGGACATCTTCTATTAAACAAGGCAGCTGGCTGGTCGTAGGCCTGCAGCGAGTGACGAGCGGCTGGCCTTTAGTGTTGGTACAGTGTTCTAGAACACTGTAGTGTTGGTACGGCTTTGGCCACCCAAGACCTAAATATACCGGCTGTACCAACGTTACTGGAGCAAGCTCAGTTTCGCAGCTTCCTATTCTCGCCTGCAGAGGCGAGTGGCCCAGGTGGCTGTCACGAGAACTAGCGGCGCTGCAGTCGGATCCTACTTCCCTGTCTCGCGCGTCGTCTACTATTACCCTATGTTACTGAAGCAAGCTCCAGTAACGTTGGGTTGTACAGTACCGCACCTGTTAAATCATATAAATCATGTAGCAGTGTCATTATACGCTGGCAGAGTTTAAGCGAAAAGCAACGTGAAAGGAAACAACAAAAAAAAGGGGGCCATTAAAGAAAAGAAAAACGCTCCGTGTTTAAGTCTTCAGTTGATAAATACAAGCAGTAAATCCAGAAAGACAAAGTTAAAACCACAATTCAAAAAAAATAAGAAAAAAGTACGCACAGTTGTGTTTCTTTGAGCAGAAAAGAAGAAGTTTGAGCTACGACTGCGTGGTATTTCCCCAGCAAGTTGATGTGCTTATGGAACATCCTCGTTGTGTGATATGTAGTCAACTTTCAGTTCATCGACGTGTGACTTCTCGCCAAGGCCCCTACTGTGGTGTCTTCTTCTGCGGGAGGCCATTCTATAACAGGTTAGTCATCTCTTTATGCAACAAAAACTGTATATTTCCATAAGTAAAAACCTACAACCTGTCTGAACCGGTTTTGCAGAGACACGCAGTCGCGTAATATCCTTTAGTTTATTGGGTCTTATCAACTTTTTCCAACTCAGAAATCAGGTCTGCAAGCTAGGGACGTTATTTCCATCTAACACCAATTAAGATTGGTTATAGAGGTAGCGCTACTTTGGCCCTGAATGGAAACACCACACATCTCTTGGTTTCTCTGCGTTCCTAAAAAGACAGTAATGCAATTGGTAGGCAAACGTTATCCCATACGTTTTTCGAACTCTTATTCAACACAATCTTGACCACAGGCGGCTAAGTGTTTTATCGAATTGTGACAAGACGCTCGTGATCATCTGTTCTGGAACTATGACTGCCACGTTTGGACTTTTTTGGTCATCAGCTGCTTTTACTGGCTATTTGCAAGTGCGTCCCCTGTTCTATGTCCAGGGTCACAGACTCTTATACATAGCTTGCAAGCGTAGCGATTGCTGACGGTTATTTCTATTTACTGTTTTTTAAGCTACAATTTTAGCGGTGTGAAACTAACACAGCGAGCCGAACGCTCGCGGCGCATAAAATACTGGCGTGGCCGCGAATGACGTCCCAGGCAAGCGCTGTTTGAGTGCATGCTAAGAACGAGCTCAAATTAATAAGCTGGTAAGACCGGCAATCTGGATGGTGTGGAACGCATGTTGCAAAAGAACTGTGGAAGCTTGCCAGCAGCTCGAGGCTCAGCAGTCGCGCACACAGCTACACCCTGTTCACCCTTAAGCTGAGACTGCAGCCAAAGCAACAAGCACGATCTAGCCCGCCCTCCTGGCTTTGAGAGGTGAATTTCTAGCGCGAATGCTCGTTCAGCGGAAGAGCGCTTCAAGGCAGCGACCTCGAGCTCTCGGGCATGTGGCATTGGCTGCAGTCTCAGCTTAAGGTGCAACCCCACCATGTATGCCGTATTGCTTCATTTTCGATTGCTTATAACTTTCTTTCTGTGTATTCTCACACTCACAAATTTAATCTTAAAAAAATAAGTATTTTTTAGCTACACTTTAAAGGGGCCGTGAAACGTTTTCCCGAAATTCAGAGCTATATGTGTATTTGGAATCTTTGTCCTTTATTGCATAACCCACGTTCATTCATTTGATCGTCCGGATTCATTTATTGGCGCAAAAAAGATAATTTCGGTTTCTCGGGGAGCTTCCTCTCAGTTCTACAAACACGTCATCATAAGTAACCAATAGGGAATTTTTGTTGTCTGCGCAAGATGGCGACGTAGACCGGACTGAATGACCACAGACAGAGCGTCAGATATCGCCTCAACAGCGGCGCCATAATGACGTCACGCAGGCAAGTCAACGAAGGAGATCTGACGTCTGATATTTCAGCAAAGGATTTCTCATCGATGGAAATAAGAGGAATGTAAGAACTTTAATTTTGACGGTGTTGGCAGTGTTAGTTTGAAAGCGCAATGATTTCAAGCGTCCACCATGCTCATTCCAAACACCATCGAACTTGTTGTTCGCAAGGTAATGACGTCACGAGAGGAAACCATAGGAGGGCGCCACCAAAACATCTCGCCGCTAATAGACCCGTGACCCGGTTGTTACCATGGCTACCAAGCGACGGAAGACTAGGATGCGTTTGAAACCGAAACTCAATCGCAATCACGTGATGCTGTATCGTGTAAATAATATAAGAGCGTCAATAAATGATTATTTGTTTTTATCATTTTCAAATTGTTATGCGAACAATAAATAAAGTTTAATATCTGTTTCGCTTTATATATCACTTATGATGACGTTTTGTTGCCTCTGGTTCCCACACCGTGTCGTATGGTCATTTCAGAATTGCCGAAACTTATGATTTTTAAACGCGGTTTGTAAATTCCAGACACAATATTTGGCCGCAAAACTTAGAAAACAACATCTTTGGGCTTTATTGAATATAAGAAAATTAATATGAGGTCAATACATTTTTGTTTCATGGCCCCTTTAATGTCTCGATATTATGTTTGTGTTCAGTTATCAATTTATTATTTAACTTTTAATAACCCAAAGTTTCTCATATTGAACACGTGTTTCTCGACTTATAACGTCCCAATGTCCACGATAGTTTACGCCAACAGTCTGTTGGATAAAGTGAATTAAACAGTAAGCAATTACCTGTACATAGAATGTATATTTATAAAGAAACTAAGTCTAAAATAGTGTTATTTCCTTCTGCTATAAAAATGGAATCACGTCAACTAACGAAAATAACGAGACGTTAAACTATGAAGCATTTTTGATATTACATTTTTGCAGAACCTGCATAGCGATAGAATACACGTGAAGTATAGTATTCAGTCACAAACTTTTACCATTCAGTTAAGGCAAGTTGCCATTTTCTAATATCAAATATAAGTGGCGACGCGTGTTTAAGAATAGCTTGATTTGAATTTGTCGTCGTGTGCCACTTGGAACGCCCCGTGAGACAGAAATGTCACCGGAGGTGTGGATGTCAGATACCAGGATGCCCGCGGTGAGCGAGCCAGAGATATAACAACAAGCGCGAGGCTGCGAGTGGACCACAACTGCTTTCTCGCGCATTTCCCTGTTCATCGGTATGCCCAAATGATATTAACACCGCGAAATGGATTTCGGCGGTTGCAATTCCTCCATGTTTGCCAAATAATTTTTTTCATCAGTTGTAGAAATTATATTTGCAATTACATTACGGCTTGTCGGAATGTTGCGACTATATTTTGTTTCATAGCCATCTCGGTGGCTTTTAACCGGAAATAATATGTATGAAAAATCTCGGTTGCTCTGAAGCAAAGCGTTAGCCTACGGGTCTCCATTTGGAGGGCTTTAATACCTTCCGAGGTGCCCGCCATCTGGAGGTGGATTATTACTGAGAGGGCACCCTGCAATCGAGATTTCGATTGAACGACAAAAGATATTCAGTTGGTCAAGAAACTATTTTTTCTATGTTTTCACAAAACAAATTTATCATCAGTATCAATATAGCAATTATACTACTTTATTTAGTCTCATAGCTGCCTCAGAGACAACGAGGCAAAGTGCTGGCCTACAGATCCTCAGTTAGTTCCACGGATCCCCATACGCTCAGTGATGATACTTAATAATAAACGTCTGACGCCCTTGTGGCAGTTACGATCAAGAGTGGTAGAGACTGTTAAATTTCGGTTGCAGTATTGACGGCTATCTCCAGGTTATCTCACAGTTAGTAGAGCGCTTAGCCAGTCTTGGAGAGGTCAGAGGTCGGTTCCTGCACCTGGCGGATATTTTCAGCGGCGACGAGTTGGCTAGAAGGTGACTTACCGGGGTATGGTCAAACGATCGTGGTGGTATGGTCTCAAAAGAGAAGCAGCAAGCTCATGTAAGACTCAACGATTATTGCAAAGGCGATAAGCTCAGCTTATCCCCGTCGTACATCTATTATACTGGCCAATGCAAGATCTACCTTAGATTTATAACTCTATGTCTGTGACTGTCCATATCAGTGGTTCTCAACCATCGATATTTCGCGGACCCCTTGTGGATAGACTGAGATGATGGAGGACCCCGTTCGTGGAGAGAGGAGAGGAAAGGTATAGGTTAAATATAATATTGATTTAATAAATTAACGTAACTAAGGGATAATGTGAAGCAGACCTCTCTTATTGACATACACACGAGAAAACTCGCCCGAAAACTGAAACATTTCTTCTCGACCTGAAAAAAGACAACTTTTATTGCCGGGCTAGACTGATAAAGCAGGACTTCGCGGACCCCTAGAATGCCTTCGCGGACCCCCATTTGAGAACCACTGCTCTATATATTCCTCTTTATTTCACTCTCACTCTACTTTTTCTCTCTTCTCTCTCTCTCTGTGACTGTCTGTCCGTTCCTCTTTCCTCCTTTCTCACTCTATTTCTCTCTATCTTTGTCTCTTTCTCTTTATCTTTGTCTCTTTCTCTCTTTTTCCTCTCTGTCGGTTTTAGTGTTTTTGTGCGGACGCACACTTCGCGTGTTTGTTTCCTTCCTTCGCATTTCAATTTGCTTGCATAAGAAGCCAGATAACTTGAGCGAATATAGCCGAAGATAGAAACAAAGCTCCTTTTCAAATTTTCTCAGAACACCGTATTTCGTTCGTGTTTAGCCTGATATGTAATTTCTTCGTTTGGGTGTCATTTTAACTAAATAAAAACTAAATGCACATGAAAAGTCTTAAATGACAAATAAGCGGATAAAAAAATAGGATTTATTTCTAGAAACAGTATTATTTAATTGATCACAGTAAAACTTGAGTACTTGAAATCACAATTTAAATTCTGCTTAAAACCACGGCTGAAACCATTTTAATTTCTATTCCCTATCATGCTTTGCGCGACCTAACACAAACAATTTTAGGGTAAAGCATAACCGCGAATTCACAAAAACTATGAATTTCCGATGCTGGGCAGTTTCGAACGCAAGCTGATTCGTCGATTTGGTTCACTGTGATGAACCAGGAGCGCAGAATCAGTAGGAATCTCATGCATCGTGCTTTTCATGCACCGCGTGGCAACCAGTCCAATTCACAGCAGTGAAAAGAACAAGCACAAGTCAACAAGAGTCATATTCATAGTCTTTTCCATATGTGATTGTTTGATCGCAAGTAACAACCGGCCCTTCAACCTCTTGATTTGGTTGCCACGGTTGCCGCGATGACACCGTCACTTATGTCGAGTAGCAGGAGCCCACGGTGCAGGAGCCCTGCTATACTCTGTTTCACCTTATGATGTACCGCAGGAAAGGCTACAAGCGCGAGCTCCTTGCTCTGGGGCACATCTCGGCGGCACAAGCTCTCGTGACTTAAAGGGTGGTGCAACGATTTTATGACTAAAAGAATTTGCATCTTGTCATTTTTACGTTGTTTACCATGTCCCGGAGGATAGAAAAACACCTCTTTCATTAAAATGTCACGATTCCGCTGCATAATCGCAAAGCAAAAGTCGAGCTTTTCCCCCACCTGCAACCCCATGGCAGCCGAAGGAACTACGGCGAAAAGATTACGTGACCCCGCTCGGCTCTAAGCTGCAGCCTAACGCCCGCTAATGTCAGCGGAGAGAGGGAGAGGAAGCGTCCTCCGAGATAGCACACGGGAAGCTACACGGCACTCCGAATGACGTCACTGGGAGTGCGACCAGGTGTGACCCTGAAGACTGGGAGTGAGTTGAGGGGTGCCCGAAATGCCAATATTTATCTTTTTTTTACGCAACAACTAGCGACACGCAGGCGAAATCGGTTTTCTGTTCTTTACCAAATGTGTCAGAGGGCAACTTCCACAAACTTTTGGCCGAAGTCTCGGAAATCGTTGCACCCCCCCTTTAAGAGCGGCTGCCAACGCTATGAGCTCGCGCTTCTGGCCTTCGCTGCGGTACAACATAAGGTGAAACGAAGTATAGGACTAGTTGCTCGCGCTTGTATCCTTTACTGCAGCTCCTTTTGAGAAGAAAAGGTGAGGCAGATACAGTGGCGTCACAAGGGGGGGGGGGGGGGGGCGGACCGCCCCGTGCAGGGCTCAGGGGGGTGTCGCGGCGTGCCACAAGAGTGGGGAGGGGGGGGGGCGAGTCGCGGCGGGCCACGCGAGAGTGGGGGGGGGGGGAGGGGGGAGTCGCGGGGGGCCACGCGAGAGCGGGGGGGGGGGAGGGTCGCGGCGGGCTACCGCCTCTGGAGCCGCTGACCTTCGTGACGCCACTGGGCAGATATACTCAGATTCATACACAAACTACACAGACTGCATGGTGGTGATGATATTTTGATGTTTCACAGGCAAATTGCGGGCATTTGAGCACAAACAAAACAAAAAAACAAGAGCGAGCTGCGTGCTTTAAAAGGCCTGCCGAGCGGTGGGCATCAGTTCGTTGAACGACGTATATCGTCGACAGCTTGATTCGTATACTGCGACGTTTCATTGACAGTTCATTTCATCTATATGTTCCCGCGATCCTTTCATCGACACATTTTGCGAGGTTTTGTCAAAAGCGGCTGTCCGCGCACATCGCATCTATCGCCGGCATCCGGATGGGCCTAGCTTGCCGAACTCTTGGCGGTTCCGATGAAGACTGGTGCAAGCTCGTGCCTCAGATTATATTAAGGCTGCGGTCCCACGGCAGCCATCTTGAACAAGGCGTTAAGGCCGGTTCAGAAAAAAATTAGGTTGTGTGGATGCATTTATACAGCCTAGAACTTGGTCTGCCTCCAAGGGCGACGAGTCTCCCAGCTGTAGATGAGCAATTTAGCCAGTGCAGTACAAACCGCTAGCCTGGGGTCTTTAACGTGCACCACGCAGTAGTGATACACGACCGCACGCCGGTACGATGCTCATCCAGATCGAAACGGGCAGGGGCGGAATAGACCTATTGCAGTATTACCCAAGCATCAAGGGAGAATGCAGGGATTGGCGTTCCACGCGCCACACGCGCAGGCCTTCCCCGCATTAAAGATTCTGGAGCAAATAACTAAAATAAAGCATTGACGAACGCGCGTGCGAGATGCTATTTGTTTTAGGTATTTGCTTCAGAAAAGTTGCTATTGCTGACGCCTGGAACGTGCGGCGCGTGGAACACCAATCCCTGCATTCTCCTTGATGCTGGGTAATACTGTCAATAGGTATGGCTTGAACCCAGTATCCCGGCTTCTGCAGCGCTAAGCTTTCGCTCCACGTGCTCGAGCTGGTGTGCGCTAGACCAGCTCGGCCACCGAACGCACTGGCCGGTTCAGACACTTGCGTTTGAGTGCGTTTGACTGCGATGCGGCGAGAACCGAAAGTCGAGTCACCGGCACAACTGTGCTTGCGCAGTGAAGCGTGGAATCGCAATTCAAGGAATCTTCTTGGCACGCGATATAAGCAGCAGGGATGTCCTGCGTCTCGCTGCCTGCAGCGCAGTAAAACGCAGTCAAGCACCGCAACTGTGTGAACCGGGCTTTAGTTCAACGCAATAGATGCCGACATGCACCCAGTGGGGTGGCCGAAACATTGTTTCACGGTGGGATGGCTCGAGCATTATCACGTTCCCCTCAGTTGGCCTTGCTCGCGCCGCTGCCAGCTGTGCTCAGCTGAGCTCAATAGCTGTGGCCCAGCAAACGCATGTATGCGAGAATGTCAGGCTTGGTATAAATTGTTCTCTTATATAGGGAGATACGGTTCGGCGGTTGTCACGCGGCTTTCGCAATACATCTTACCAAGAATGAATCAATTGCTGATTGACGTGTCAATATCCTCCAATGAAAACTTCTTCTGCAGGAATGCACGCTCAGTAGTACTCAATCTTCCAAGACACCAGTGGAAGCGGACGTCATAGCAACTGCTTCGCAATTTGCAGTGCATTACCTCTACCATTATAATGACGACCGAAAAGTGACATAACGAAATATTGTGTTTCACGGGATCCGGAAGATTTTGTAAAAGTTGTCAGCATTATAGTTCCCAGAAAACAAACGCCGTTGCAATATTTTCGGAAGTACTGACACATATAACGTTGTAAGTAACAGCTTAGGAGGAGTATGATGGAACCATCAGAATGAACTAAGAAGACGTTTATCGGTAATGAAGACGCTATGACTGAACGGCGTTTAGTGACGGCAAGTTATGAGCGTATGGGAATTTATAAGTTCACGTGATTGCTAACTATGGACATGCGGACAATGACGACCTGTTTTGTCGGGAGATGGAGTAGCGGTGATGACCTGATATCGGACGACTCGTGGCAGACGAACAAGCAAGTTTCTTCTCAGCGAATGGTAAGCGTCCAGTGTCAAGCACAGCATCGTGGCTACCGACGTTGTCGACGTTTTGAACAATTACCGCTTTCGACAAAAGTGCTGGCACCTGGGCTAACTTTGTGGAAAGAGTCGAAGGCTTCCTCGAGTCCAGCGCCATCATGAACTGTAACTGAAAACGATCCACTATTCAGTCTGTGGGTGGCGAAACGTATCCGGATCTGCGGAGTCATGGTCGATGCGTACTCTAAGTGGTTGGAAGTTTACACGATGCCTGCCACGACGTACAAACGCGTCATTGACGTTCTACGCTCTCTTTCCCTACTTTTGCCCTACCGAAAATACTTTTCTCTGATAACGCGGCAAATCTTGCTTCAAATAAGTTAAACAAGCCCCCCCCTCCCCACCAAAAAAAAGTAAATGAACGGCATCAGGCATCACATTAGTGCACCATACCATCCTGCAACTAACGGGCAAGCAGAGCAGAAGGTGTGCGAAACGAAAAAAGCCCTCCTGAAGCTTACGGAAGAAGCAGTTCAGTGAAGAATCGCCAGATGCTTGTTCCAGCAGCACGTGACGGTCTCATGTTACACGGTAAAAACACCCGCCGAAGCAATGTTCGGCGGACGAAGAGCCACGGCACCATGACAGAACAGCACACGACAAAACAGCACGCGACAAAACAGCACGGTCAAAACAGCACGCGTCAAAACAGCACAGCGTCAGAACAGCACGGCGACAAAACAGCACGCGTCAAAATAGCACGCGACAAAACAGCACAGCGTCAAAACGGCACGGCGACAGAAGAGCACGTGCCAAAACAGCACGGTGTCAAAACAGCACAGCGTCAAAACAGCACAGCGACAAGAGCAGCACAGCGTCCAAAAAAGGTGTTTTCGGAAAGTATTGTGATAAATATTTGTAGACTCATAAAGTTCTCGTTGTTTTTCGGTTTATTGACGAAAATCAGTATACTGAAGAAAATGCAATATTTAAAAGAGTTTGTTTGAAATGTATAGTGAGTTAACCAGGTACCGTCTTTTCTTTTATTTGTTGCTGTCTGTGGCAGCTGACGCGACCTGTTCTGCAAGACGCACTGGGGTCCTATCGTGATCTGACATTATCGTCGTGTGCTCGTATTTGTACACAGGACGAACATGAGCTTCACTATCACTTCGGTCGGAGAGGCAAATATCAAAATCCAGATATTTGCAAGCATTGTACTCAGTGCTTTTTTCCCCAATTTTCACGACTGCGAGAGGTGGTAAATTCGCGCAGACCACAGAAACGGCAATAAAACACTCGTATTTATGCCCTCCTCTAGTAACCGAAGCTAGGGATGTTAAACAAAATGTGCGACATTTACGGACGCTCTTGATTTGCATTGTACAGTTCACGATTAGATTTTCTTCTTTGAACAAAGAATTCGGCACACAAACCCATTTCAGGTCAAAAACACAAATTTCATCCTGAAGATCCCTGCGCCCCCGGAGCTTTTGTTGAAAGTTTAACCGACCCCGGAGACAAGCTGAAAACTGCGAAAGGAAATGGTCATATAGTCAGTAATGAGTCACACCCCCCCTCCAAACGCCCTCTAAAATACTGACATTTTTTATTTAATACTGACCTTTTCCTTTTTTGCTGACTATAAACGACACGGAAAAATCCTACAAACGTACCAACAAGAGCTTCGCTGAAGGAGGTTCGAACAATTGCATTCTTGTAAACCCTAAGATGGGGAACGATAAAAAAACTGGATTTTTTTATCGTCCCCCATCTCAGGGTTTACAAGATGTCGAATAATTACCAGCTCGCCTGCACTCTATCACTGCTTACAATTGTATTCGTTTGTTTAAAGCTTTCCGCCTGTCACCTTACGGGAATGCTTTACGCTGTATGCCAGTCGGTAACTCCCGTTGTGATAAAATCGTGGTTCACAACCAACTGCCGTGCCTTCAAACTGTGGGTTCGACAAATCCAGTGGGGGTCGTGAAGCAACTGCTGCCATCATTTTTTTTTTGTTATGGATTTAAGTTTAGTAATTTTCAGCATACACTTTATTATGTGGACTGCTACTAGTACTCATCACTGAAACTGACTCTTGTAGCCTCGTGAAAAGCCCGAGGGGAGAGGAGGAAAGAGGGTTCGTGACGCGATATTTATTTTTTTTTTCGGGGGGGGGGGGGGGGGTTCGGGTTGCGGAGTTTGGTAAGCTCTGAAATAGGCAATAAATTCCTTTATAACCTAGCGACAATAAATGCAAAGCTCAAAGAGGTTCGATATTATTCTTGCAGAGAAAGGTGAAGAACGCGTTTCAAGTTGCTACCTTGGTGCTGTTTTGTCGCTGTGCTGTTTTGACGCCGTGCTGTTTTGGCACGTGCTCTTCTGTCGCTGTGCCGTTTTGACGCTGTGCTGTTTTGTCGCGTGCTATTTTGACGCGTGCTGTTTTGTCGCCGTGCTGTTTTGACGCTGTGCTGTTCTGTCACGTTCCCGAAGAGCCACACCCTCGATCTCATGATACTATGGCCATGAATGAAGATCGAGAGATTCCCAGATTGGGAGCAATGGCAGATTATTCGATCGGACAACTCGTCTACGTGAGGAATTTCAGCGGAAGTCGGGCCTTCCATGTAAAGCTTGAGTAGAAAAGGCTCTATGTTGGTTGTCAAGAAGGTGTCATCCCTATGAATATGTTGAATATCAATGCCCTTGAGTGTAAATATAACGAAATGACAAAACTCTCTTTGCGTATTGTGTAACTCCCCTTGTATTTGGTTGTAGAGGCTATGATGCTGATTTGGACCTTTCAAACCACGCTCCTTTTTCTTATTTTTCGCCTCATACTCTTTTGCGGTTTCAGTAGGCTTCAAGAATCTTTTGGAACGGGGACACTTTACGTCGACGAGGCCATTTTTTCCAAGTAATCAATCAGGGAATGCTGCTAGAAATCCGTCCTTCAGATTAACGAATAAGCCGCACTTCTGCACATTGCAGTTTTCCTGTTCCACGTACAGTTGTAAAGCAGCATCCTTATTGATTCTACCATATTCTGTTGCGGGTGAAGAAAGGTCTTTGGGTACACGATACTTCAAACAAGTCTGGCACTGTACGTTGTGGTTCGACACCCACTAATATCGTCGTCCTTATAGAGCCTCATAATTTAATCATTACCTCGTCACCTCATATTGCTCTTCATCAACAGTAAGTACAATAGGCTACCGCCATATTACAGTCCCAGAATTGAAAAATTGAGTCGTTCAATCCTTAAATATGTTTATTATTTATATAATGTTATTACGTTACATTACCTCGAGACGATCGACGTCCATCGTCGATATTCAAATACTTATATAGGGGGGGGGGGGCGATCGGTGGCCGAGTGCATGTCTAGCGCACACAAGCTCGGAGCACGTGGCGCGAAAGCTCGCGCTGCAGAACCCAACACGCCCCTGCCCGTTTCGATCTGGAAGAGCATCATACCGGCGTGCGGTCATGTATCACTACTGCGTGTTGCACGTTAAAGACCCCAGGTTTGCGGTTGTACCGCACTGGCTAAATTATTCATCTACACCTGAGACACCAGACGCCCACTAAGGCAGACTAACTTCCGGCTGTATAAACATACACACAACAATTTGCAATTAGACGCACAATCACAAAGAACACAGCGTGCCGCCTCTTTTCTTTGGACCGTCTTTTTTTTAACCAGCGCAAGCTCGCGCGTTCTCTCTTTTGAGACGGTTAGAACTAACGTTGATTAGAACAGTCGCACATAAAACCCGCGTTTATCCTACCCGGCCGCTTCCTCCTCTCATTATGTTTAGGTGGTTAAAACTAAATAAGCTATAATAATGGTGTATTATTCATATTTAGTTTCAGTTTCAGTCAGAGGAAAGGAGGTTCGCGGGAAGTAGGACCAATAAATGAGCTGCGCTTAGAGTATCGGCACTCTCTTCTCCGACAGTGTTGTGGGCGCCGCCATTTTGGTGCTTGTGCAGAGCAGGCGCAACTGGCGATCGTCATGATTCAAGATTGCGACTTCCTCAGCATTAGATTCGGTGTCAGGAAGCTCATGTAATATTGCTTTGCTTTGTCGCAAACTGTTTAAAGTGGAGAACGGAAAAGCGTTTCTTGTGATTTCAGATTCAAAGCTTCAAATAACTTTAAAAAACTGGCAACCATGATTTTAAGCCACAATATGGCCAAGTGTCGCTACTCTGAAGCGTAGCTTATTTAATGACACTATTCATGCCCCTGTTCAAGAAGCTTGTAACACCTGGAGGGGCCATGACGTGAGCCCCGTGGATTCCATCAAGCCACTACCTTTTGACACCTGCCTCTTCCTCATTGTTTCCGCTAGTGCCAGTAAATTAGCTACGCTTCAGAGTAACGACACTTGGCCATATTGTGGCTTAAAATCATGGTTGCCAGTTACCTGAAGCTTTATCTAAAATCACAGGAAACGCTTTTCCGTCCTTCACGAATGTTTAAGGCTGCGGTCCCACGGCGGCCATCTTGAACAAGGCGTTAGTTCAGCCAATAGATGGCGACACGCACCCGTGGGGTGGCCGAGGCTCAGTGCCACTAAATAAGCTACGCTTCAGAGTGGCGACACTTGGCCATATTGTGGCTTAAAATCATGGTTGCCAGTTATCTGAAGCTTTTCTGGGCCAACAGGAAACGCGTTTCCGTCACTCCACAAATGCTCTGAGCATTCCGCGACAGGGAAAAGCAACATTACATGAGCTTCCTAACACCGAGATGGAGATGCTGAGGAAGTCGCACTCTTTGGATCATGACGATCTGCAGTTGCGTCTACTCTGCACAAGCCCCAATATGGCGGCGCCTACAGCAATGTCGGGGAACGGAGTGCCGATACTCTAAGCGGTCGGTTTAGTGGCTCTAGCCGAAACATTGGTTCACGGTGGGATGGCTCGAGCACCATCACGTTCCCCTCGTGGCCTTGCTCGCGCCGCTGCCAGCTGTGCTCAGCTGGCTCAATAGCGTGGCCCAGCAAACGAATGTATGCGAGAATTTCAGGCTTTGTATAAATTGTTCTCTGATATAGGGAGATGCGGTTCAGCGGTTGTCACGGGCTTTCGCAATAAATCTTACCAAGAAGGAATCAATTGTTGATTGACGTGTCAATACTCTTTCAATGAAAACTTCTGCAGGGATGCACGCTCAGTAGACTCAATCTTCCAAGACATCAGTGGAAGCGGACGTCAAGTAAACTGCTTCGCAATTTACGGTACTTACCTCACCATTATAATGACGACCGAAAAGTGACATAACGAAATATTGTGTTTCATGGGATCCGGAAGATTTTGTAAAGGTTGTTACATTATAGTTCCCAGAAAACAAACGCCGTTGCAATATTTTCGAAAGTACCGATATAATGTTGTAAGTACAGCTTCGGAGGAGTATGATGAAAACCATCAGAATAAATAGGAAGACGTTTATTTGCAATGAACACGCTATGAATGAACGGCGTTTAGCGACGGCAAGTTATGAGCGTATGGGAATTTATAAGTTCACGTGATTGCTAACTATGGACATGCGGACAATGACGACCTGTTTTGTCGGGAGATGGAGTAGCGGTGATGACCTGATATCGGACGAATCGTGGCAGACGAACAAGCAAGTTTCTTCTCAGCGAATGGTAAGCGTCCAGTGTCAAGCACAGCACGTGGCTACCGACGTTGTCGACGTTTCGAACACTTACCACTTTCGACAAAAGTGCTGGCACATCAGCTAACTTTGTGGAAAGAGTCGAAGGCTTCCTCGAGTCCAGCGCCATCATGAACTGTAACTGAAAACGATCCACTCTTCACTCTGTGGGTGGCGAAACGTATCCGCATCTGCGGAGTCATGGTCGATGCGTACTCTAAGTGGTTGGAAGTTTACACGATGCCTGCCACGACGTAAACACGCGTCATAGACGTTCTACGCTCTCTTTTCCCTACTTTTGCCCTATCAAAAATACTTTTCTCTGATAACGCGCCAAATCTTGCTTCAAATAAAATAAACAAGCCCCCCCCCCCCCCAAAAAAAAAAATGGCATCAGGCATCACATTAGTGCACCATACCATCCTGCAACTAACGGGCAAGCAGAACAGTGGGTGTGCGAAACGAAAAAAGCCCTCTTAATTGAAGCTTACGGAAGAAGCAGTTCAGTGAAGAATCGCCAGGTTCTTGTTTCAGCAGCACGCGACGGTTTCATTTTACACGGTAAAAACACCCGCCGAAACAATATGTTCAGCGGACGAAAGTAACTAAACACCGCTCGATCTCATGTGATACTACGCTCAATAAAGTAACTAGATCGATATTCGTTACCGATTCTCGAAAGTAATGCGCGAGATTATCTCGAAAGTAACGAGTACTTTTCACGTTACTTTGACGACCAAATACACAACTGTTTGTGATTGCATGGTTTAATGTTTTCTGTTAGTAGTCATTGCCCTGTACGCAGCAGCTGCCTGTAGTAGTTGTCATTGTCATGTATCCGCGCTCTGTGAAAATTCATACCCGGCGACGCTGAAGCCTCGTACTACTGACGCGCTCGAAGTGAACGGCAGTGTTGTGCTTCAGGAAGAGCTGGCGAATCTTCGGGAATACGCTTCATGCGACAGCGGGTAATGGGTCATGTGCCTTTCTGTGTTTGCAACCTCCGGTTTACATTCGGTCCGTACCCGGTTCTTGAAAGTCGCCCAACGAACCTGATTGTGCTCGCTGGATGAGGACATTCCGTTGTAGAGTTCAGTACAGCAACGTATATCGCTGGACACGTCAGTCGAACTGTTCGACGACGTGTTCAGCGATATACATTGCTGTACTGTCATACTGTTTATTTATTTTCGGGTTGCTCATATGCCTTTGTCGCAATAGACGCAAACTCAGGTGTCAGAATTGAAACGAGGCCATCTAGCGGTGTTGTACACGTTACTCCTCAAAAGTAACGAGATACCGTTACTCGTTACTTGGCCTGTAGAAAGTGAACTAAATACCGTTACTCGTTCCTTTACTAGAAATGTAGACTAAATACGTTACTGCGTCACCGAAAATAGTAACTAGGTACAAGTAACTCGTTACTTGTAGACGCGTTACGTATCATGTCAGGTAAAAACACCCGCCGAAACAATATGTTCGGCGGACGAAGATCCACACCGCTCGATCTCATATGATACTATGGCCATGAATGAAGATCGAGAGACTCCCAGATCGGGAGTAATGGCAGATTATTCGGTCGGACAACTTGTGTACGTGAGGAATTTCAGCGGAAGTCGGGCCTTCCATGTAAAACTTGAGTGAAAAAGGCTCTATGTTGGTTGACAAGAAGGTGTCATCCCTCTGAAGACGTTGGATATCAATGCCCTTGAGTGTAAATATAACGAAATCACAAAACTCTCTTTGTGTATTGTGTAACTGCCCTTGTATTTGGTAGTAGAGGCTATGGTGGTGATTTGGACCTTTCACACCAGGCTCCTATTTCTTATTTTTCGCCTCATACTCCTTTGCGGTTTCAGTAGTCTTCAAGAATCTTTTGGAACGGGGACAATTTACGTCAATGAGGCCATTTGTTCCAAGTAGTCAATCAGGGAATGCTGCTAGAAATCCGTCCTTTATATTAACGAATAAGCCGCACTTCTGCACATTGCAGTTTTCCTGTTCCACGTACAGTTGTAAAGCAGCATCCTCATTGATTCTACCATATTCTGTTGCGGGTGAAGAAAGGTCTTTGGGTACACGATACTTGAAACAAGTCTGGCACTGTACGTTGTGGTTCGACACCCACTAATATCGTCGTCCTTATAGAGCCTGATAATTTAATCATTACTTCGTCACCTCATATTGCTCTTCATCAACAGTAAGTACAATAGGCTACCGCCATATTACAATTCAAGAATTGAAAAATTGAGTCGTTCAGTCCTTCAATATGTTTATTAATTATATAATGTTATTACGTTACATTACCTCGAGACGATCGACGTCCATCGTCGATCTTCAAATACTTATATAAGGGGGGGGGGGGGGCGATCGGTGGCCGAGTGCATGTCTAGCGCACACCAGCTCGGAACACGTGGAGCGAAAGCTCGCGCTGCAGAACCCACCCCGCCCCTGCCCGTTTCGATGTGGAAGAGCATCATACCGGCGTATGGTCGTGTATCACTACTGCGTGGTGCACGTTAAAGACCCCAGGTTTGCGGTTGTACCGCACTGGCTAAATTGCTCATGTACACCTGAGACACCAGACGCCCACTAAGGCAGACTAACTTCCGGCTGTATAAACATACACACAACAATTTGCAATTAGACGCACAATCACAAAGAACACAGCGTGTCACCTCTTTTTTTTTTACCGTCTTTTTTTAACCAGCGCAAGCTCGCGCGTTCTCTCTTTTGAGACGGTTAGAACTAACGTTGATTAGAAACAGTCGCACATAAAACCCGCGTTTCTCCTACCCGGCCGCTTCCTCCTCTCATTATGTGTAGGTGGTTAAAACTAAATAAGCTATAATAATGGTGTATTATTCATATTTAGTTTCAGTTTCAGTCAGGGAAAGGAGGTTCGCGGGAAGTAGGGCCAATAAATGAGCTGCGCTTAGAGTATCGGCACTCTCTTTTTCGACAGTGTTGTGGACGCCGCCATTTTGGTGCTTGTGCAGAGCCAACGGTAGAGCAGGCGCAACTGCCGATCGTCATGATTCAAAATTGCGACTTCCTCAGCATTAGATTCGGTGTTAGGAAGCTCATGTAATATTGCTTTGCTTTGTCGCAAACTGTTTAATGTGGAGGACGGAAAAGCGTTTCTTGTGATTTCAGATACAGCTTCAAATAACTGGACACCATGATTTTAAGCCACAATATGGCCAAGTGTCGCTACTCTGAAGCGTAGCTTATTTAATGACACTATTCATGCCCTTGTTCAAGAAGCTTGTAATACCTGGAGGGTCCATGACGTGAGCCCTGTGGATTCCACAAGCCACTACCTTTTGACACCTGCCTCTTCCTCATTGTTCCCGCTAGTGCCAGTAAATTAGCTATGCTTCAGAGTAACGACACTTGGCCATATTGTGGCTTACAATCATGGTTGCCAGTTATCCGAAGCTTTATCTAAAATCACAGGAAACGCTTTTCCGTCCTCCACGAATGTTTAAACAACCCGCGACAGAGCCTAGCAATATTGTATCAGCTTCCTAGCACCGCATCTAATGCAGAGGATGTTGCACTTTTGGATCATGACGATCGGCAGTTGTGTTTGCTCTGCGCAAGACCCAAAATGGCGGCGCCCAAAACAATTTTGGGGAACGGAGTGCCGATACTTTAAACGCAGCTCATTTAGTGACTCTAGGCATGAAGTGAACTCGGGTGTATTCTTTCCCTCTTCGTCTTTATCGTTTATTGATTTCAATTATATCGAATAATGAACACTTTATATCACGCTACGCTTGTGTAATTATTTCTCTTAGATTTATTAACCTGACCCAGTACTTAAACCGTTCATTTATCGATAGTAAATCTTCAAATATATTTTCTAAATGTGAAGGTGAAACGACACGGAGATTGATGATGATACAGACGCCAACGCCGCCCTCGAAAATTGTTTGAACTTGGAAATCAGCAGTTTTGTCTGCCATCCGCCAGGTAGCACAACAAAACACCCAAACAGTTTTTAATTGTTTTTAAAATTAGCTAAGCTCTACAACTATCAAGAAACCAAAGCAAGATCATTGGGAAAATCTAATACATCGCAATGTATATCTATTCCATAGAATAAATGTTATTAGATGCCAATAAATCTGTTTGATGTCCAAAAAAGATGTGCGTCAAAAACAGGTAAGTTTGAAGGGCTCCCGGAGCGTTATGACTTTGAAAATAAAAAAAGCCACCGTCCACCTCTTGGGCAACTATTGTAGTTCTAAATGTTCTAAACGATTTTACCATGGTTTAATTATTTACTCAGCGGCATTTGAATTACGATGACTCGAAGCACAAAAAAGTGCTACGTTTGATATAGAATATCTAAACAAAAAAATATTACACAACATTAATTTTTTTTCTGCATATTACCAAATATAATCACTACATCTGTAGCTAATTTCATTGCCCTAGCGCTTGCCATTAAAAGTATATTTGTGCTGAAAAATGTCAATTTTAGGGCAATATTTGGAGAGCTGTAAAAAACAAAGTAGTGCAAATACCAAAAAAGTATACCGTTACATTCTGCTCCGACATCATCTTAACAAAACTGCTCTATTGGAACCGTGTTATCTTTAATGAATCGTTCGTAAAACATGAACCAGCGGAGCAAGTGAGGGTCCGCGCCATCATATTCACAACGCTACAAATGCGCATGAACAGTATAAACCAATACATACATAATATCAAATGAAAGAGGATTGCATTGCCTTTCGAATGACATCAATCCCACAAAACAGTGCTTAAAAGGAGATGAGTAATGACCTACCAAAAAGTACCTAAACTGCCACATTCAGTGGGACCGTGGCCTTAAACAACCCGCGACAGAGCATAGCAATATTGCATCAGCTTCCTAGCACCGCATCTAATGCAGAGGAAGTCGCACTTTTGGATCATGACGATTGGCGGTTGCGTTTGCTCTGCACAAGAGCCAAAATGGCGGCGCCCAAAACAATTTTGGGGAACGGAGTGCCGATACTTTAAGCGCAGCTCATTTGGTGACTCTAGGCAAGAAGTGAACTCGAGTGTATTCTTTCCCTTTTCGTCTTTATCGTTTATTGATTTCAATTATATCGAATAATGAACACTTTATATCACGCTACGCTTGTGTAATTATTTGTCTTAGATTTATTAACCTGACCCAGTACTTAAACCGTTCATTTATCGATAGTAAATCTTCAAATATATTTTCTAAATGGGAAGGTAAAACGACACGGAGATTGATGATGATACAGACGCCAACGCCGCCCTCGAAAATTTGTTGAACTTAGAAATCAGCAGTTTTGTCTGCCATCCGCCAGGTAGCGCAACAAAACACCCAAACAGTTTTTAATTGTTTTTAAAATTAGCTAAGCTCTACAACTATCAAGAAACCAAAGCAAGATCACAGGGCAAATCTAATACATCGCAATGTAAATCTATTGCATACAATAAATGTTATTAGATGCCAATAAATCTGTTTGATGTCCAAAAAAGATGTGCGTCAAAAACAGGTAAGCTTGAAGGGCTCCCGGAGCGTTATGACTTTGAAAATAAAAAAAGCCACCGTCCACCTCTTGGGCAACAATTGTAGTTCGAAATGTTATAAAAGATTTTACTATAGTTTAATTATTTACCCAGCGGCATTTGAATTACCATGACTCGAAGCAAAAAAAAGTGCTACGTTTGATATAGAATATCTAAACAAAAACATTTTTACATAACATTAAATTTTTTTCTGCATATTACCAATTATAAGCACTACATCTGTAGCTAATTTTATTGCCCTAGCACTTGTCATTAAAAACATATTTGTGCTGAAAAATGTCAATTTTAGGGCAATATTCGGAGAGCTGAAAAAAACAAAGTAGTGCAAACTCCAAAAAAGTATATCGTTACATTCTGCTCCGACATCATCTTAACAAAACTGCTCTATTGGAACCGTGTTATCTTTAATGAATCGTTCATAAAACATGAACCAGCGGAGCAAGTGAGGGTCCGCGCCATCAGATTCGCAACGCTACAAATGCGCATGAACAGCATAAACCAATACATACATAATATCAAATGAAAGAGGATTGCATTGCCTTTCGAATGACATCAATCCCACAAAAGAGTATTTAAAAGGAGATGAGTAATGACCTGCCAAAAAGTACCTAAACTGCCACATTCAGTGGGACCGTGGCCTTAAAGCTTTCCTGAACAGAGTGATGCGTTTCCGCGTGTAGCATGGAGTGTTTAGAAGCCCAAGATTAAGGCTGATGCGCCCTGACGTCTTCAGAGGCACTTTGGAAATCTTTTTAATGTGAAAGCATTAACTGTCCCATGGAGCGAGCCGACGTCATCAGCTGCCGCGCCAAACGGCAGATAAATTTCCCTCTCTAAATACAGCGAAGTGAAGCCGCGATCTGAGGCATCCCAGCTTTGAAGCCGCGCAAAAGCCGAGCCCAACGGCAAATAAATTCACCTCTCCAAGTGAAGCCGAAATCTCATGGATAGGGCTCCCATTGGCCGGCGCGCGTATGGTTACAAGGAACGAGGTTCCCTTTGGCCGAGGCGCGTCAGTTTCAACGATAGCCACCCCATGGCGCTACGAGCCCGTGCCAGATAAAGCCGCGCCAGAGCGCGCCAAAAAAGGAAACGTTTGGCTGGCGGGGCCTCCTAGAGGAAACCCTCTCGAGCATACTCCGGAGCGCGGCGAGGCCTCTTCACGAGAACACGCGCAAGAACGACAAGCATGTTTTCGCATTCACAACTCATAAGAAATGCGTAAATGTGCCTCCAGCCTTTTTTTTTTTTAAGCAATTTACGTTTTTCTTATTTGGCCTACCTAGGACAGCTCATCGCACTCTCCTACTCTCCCACATTCCCCAGTAGAAGATGGTAAGCCGGAGGGAGGAGGGATGGAGGAAGCCGGTCAGTCTTTTTCGTCTCTGCCAAAAAATACAACAGAAGAGATAGGTGGTGCACCATACAGCCACTAGAATAACTGAAGGCGTTGCCTTCAAAATATTGTCCTTCTAGCTTACCGCTGATCCTCCCTTCCCTCTTTTACGGCGACCTGGCACTCTATTGATCTGGCACAGAAAGCGCAGGCTCCACCCTCATATACTAGGCTATGTCCTGGTCACGTGGTCCTGGCCAATGTTTTATCTGGTTGATTTCAATTGTCAAAGACGCGGCATCGTCTCTGTTTCTTGTCGTTTAAACAGCAATCATTGCCTCATTAAAGGCCGAAGTTTGTAAAGCCTCGACGTTTAGGGAGTTGTGCTTGTTGCTCACGCTGAAAACTACGCTGCTTTGGAGTTGAATGAACAATTGTAAAACACAAATGCCTCTGTTATTGAGAAGACTGCACATTATAGGACTGTGTCACGTGTTCACACAGGAGCATCCGCAATCGCATGAAGAACACCTGATAGATCCGCAAATGTAAAAAAAACTACAATAATTTTAGTTAGTATCCCCGAGACATAACTCATTACGAGAAATCGCATTACTTGGTTTGTGACAATGGCTGACAACGTAGGTCACTAGGGAATACGTAGAACTTTGCTTTTGCGTATAAAATATTATGACTTTTTATGTGGTTTACGGCAGCTGTTGAAGTCATGGTAGACGGTATAAAATCAATTCAGTTATGAATGCAAAATGGAAGAGGAGTCTTTTGTGAGAGCGTGTAGGCTCTGCAAAAATGTTCTTGAGGCATTTTATTAACATTCTTCGTTAATCCATTTCTTTACCGGAACCTAACGAAGTACTACAATTTCTACCATTTCGTACCTTCCACGCTGCTTTTGAAGGTAGCAGACACGTCTTTAGATATTCAGGAGGTTTTAGAATAATATATAAAACCTATGGTAGTAATAAAACGTAGCTTTATGCAGTTACCACAACATTTGGAATTAGTATGGGTGCCTTCAATTATGAATATTAAATTTTCATCAAGGATGTACTTTTGCTGTAGCTTTTATATTGCGAAATTTTAATGCTCAGCTCCTTTTTTGTGAAAGCAAAAAAAAAAAACATGGGCAACGGCGGACACCAACGTAAATTACCGAGTTAACCCAGGATTATTTTCACCTGTGACGCCTTCTCACGAGAGACTTAGTAGCAGACGCCGGCATCCTCTGCTTTGAACGGAGTGTGTCATCTGCTCGCTGCGCTTATCGGGAGATGAATAGTAGACAGTTATCCAGTAACAACCAGAGACATTAACTTTTTCTAATTCCCACGTATTCACAGAACACTAGGAAGACGTCCAATCAACCAATCTCAATCTTCGCTACATCAACCGGAACCATTCGAGTCACAGCTGAAAAACCTACGTCTCCTCTGCAATATTATCCAGAGTCATGCCAAACACGAACAGGTGTGCAGAAAAAACATTTTCAGCCGAAGAATCCCAGCTCTCTGAGCACGGGGTCCTTTCACGAGCATCTGAGCTGCCACACGCCACAGGCAATGAGAATGACCGATTGGCGGAAGGGATCACCTCCGTCATCGGCGGCGATGGCTTGCACCAGCGGCTGCAGCTGCTCTTTCAGATGTGCCTCTTTTTCCTCATGGCCCTGCACGACGTGCTCGACCTGGCCATCGCCATGCCCGTTGACCACTGGTGCAAGCTTCCTATGATGGCCGGTGACAACATGACCCTCGAAATATGGAAGGCTCGCTTCATACCCGTGGAGACCGATGGCAGCTACAGTCAGTGCACAATATATGAAGAGTCTGCGGAAAAGAACAAAACAAACAAGACTGTCCCATGCAGCTCTTGGCAGTACAACAGCTCTGGGAAGGGACGGAGCATTATCCAAGAGGTAAGACGGCACATTCCGAAATTATGCGGAGCAAGAATGTAGACAATATGAGTCACTTTTATGGAACGTTTAAGAAAAACATAAAGATATATCGTGCGTACAATAACAATTGATTTTTCTTTCGGTACCATGATTCAAAAAGTGTATGCTCCCATCTTAAATACAATGGCAGTTTATCTGGCATAGAATGTCTTTTCATGACACGCTCTATGAATAATGTGAACACACTATTTCAAAAGTGTTTCTTACTGGGCCGAGCCTACAACGCGAGGTAAATACGATGTGCAAGTAGGATTTATGCGAATAAAGAAAGAGGGGAACCTTGCTATCGCCCTAGCAGCGCCATCTTATGTCGAACTGGTGGATCATACCGTTGCGCAGATGAGGCCGAGGCAGTTTTAGAAAACAGCTAGAATGCTACTGTTAGAGAAGCGTAGGACGCTGATCGTTAAAAGCTGGGTAATAATTGACTGGTCGTTGACTGCTGCTAGTCGTGCGAGGTTTTGTGAGACGCAAAAAAGCTTCATGCATCATATTTGAATGGAGGTCGAGGTCTTTTCATAATTTTTCTTATAATAACTTCTTTAAATATCTACACTGTGTCCCAAGACAAAAATGTACGGAGTCATTTTAACCGCAAAAATAAACTGTGCATCGCCGAAGGCTCATTCTCCGCTCAACTAGCGCTAAAGGTGTGAACCCGATGCCAAACGTTCATCACTACCCGTCCTTATTCAAAAGTTATAGTTATTTTCAGAAATTTGCAACATTGAAAGTGGAGCTGATTTCTGCCCATTTTCGGTAACTGGTGACGTAGTATTCGAGCTCTATGTATTCGGGAGCTCGGTCGGCCGCCATTTCCCACTGAAAATATAAAAAAGTCACTTCTAACATTTGAATAAGATAACGGTTAGTGCTGATACATTGGCATTTGGTTAGGACATCGAACACTACATTTGAGCGTAAAATAAACGTTGAGCGATGCGTTGTTTATTTTTGCAATAAAAAGCTTTTAATTCTTTTTTGGTTGTGTGGAAAGGGGGGGGGGCACCCTGGATTGTTTAAGCGAAGGCTATTTTCAGCTCTTTGAAACAAAGTGTGGGATTGTGAAGATGCTGACGTGTGCTCAATAGAACGTTTAGTACAAACGTGAGACCATGCATATTAAGCCAAAAGAACATTAGCCACAGTGATATTTGTTTTTACGTTTTTCTTTGACCCCGACCAATAATGACGGATTTTTGCAATGTAGCCAACTTGTAACACGTACAAACCATAAAAACGTATACGGCAACAAAACCGACCGGCCTCTTGGTTTAGTCTCAGATGCACAATTACAACCAATGCACTATATTGTTAGAAAAGTGAGTTGAAACCGTGTCTGTTTTGAAATATCGTTTATTTCTTAGGTTATTGTTCATGCCTCAGGAGAGAGCTTTTGACTACGCGTTTTTGCGTGTGTATAACGACATCACGGCTTTAGTTACCTAGTCATGATCAGTTTGGCTTACCGTAGTATTGTTCAAAACTGTCTTAGGCATAATAGTTTTATAGCGCAGCTCTTAGGCGCCCTTTTCCGGCTTGAGCGGCGTCGGCGTCGCCGTCGCCGTCGGCGTAACCGCGCGGTGCACTATGGGTAAATTTTCCCGAAGGAACCCGAGGTCCTCCCGAAGGACCTCGGGTTCCTTCAGGAGGACCTCGGGAGGACCTCGGGTTCCTTCGGGAGGACCTCGGGAGGACCTCGGGTTCGTTCGGGAAGACCTCGGGAGGACCTCGGGTTTCTTCGGGAGGACCTCGAGAGGACCTCGGGTTCTGGGAGGACCTCGGGAGGACCTCGGGTTCCTTCGGGAGGACCTCGGGAGGACCTCGGGAGGACCTCGGGAGGACCTCGGTTTCCTTCGAGAGGACCTCGGGAGGACCTCGGGTTCCTTCGGGAGGACCTCGGGAGGACCTCGGGTTCCTTCGGGCGGACCTCGGGAGGACCTCGGGTTCCTTCGGGAAGACCTCGGGGAGGGGGATCACGTGACCCCCCCGAGGTCATTTGACCCCCTCTTAAGGTCACGTGACCCCACCCCGAGGTCACGTGACCCCACCCCGAGGTCACGTGACCCTCTCCCGAGGTCACGTGGCCCCCACGAGGTCACGTGACGCCCCTCCCCGAGGTCACGTCCCCCCTGAATGATTCCCCCTCAGTACCCTTCCCTACTCCTCCTCAAGAGCTGCGCTCTAATCCGGCATTACAGGGAGTTGTAAACGGCTTTCACTTTTTATCTTATAAAATTTAGTCGAATATTTAATTCAATTAAGACACGCGAGTAATATCAGAAAAGAAAACAACCGTGATCGGTCAATCTTTAGAGGAAGCTTTCCTCGCAAATTCTTCAATAACCTGCAGTGCTTAGGTTAAACTGCCTGTCACGTTGATCAAATTTATTACAAATCATATCGCGGGAGTGAAATGTAAAATACGTTCCACACACAGGTATAAGCAAATTTATTAGACCCTTTCTGTGCCGGGTCGGCAACGCTCTTACTTGTGCTTGTCGAGATAAATAACATACACTGTTCTCTCAGTATCAATATTCCCCTGTCGTAATAAAACATTAGCACAATTCAATTTTTTTTTTCCAAAAGCGCTTGATCCGTTTTTACCAGCTTGGCTGTGGTATTTCGTTTTTCAAAGCGCGTAAACAAAATGGGGAATACTTTATGTCATATTCCAGAAACTAATTCGAGGCATATTTATGCATAATCAAGCTCTGTTATATATATGCAGATCTGTTTCGTTTCAATGAGACAGTTTAAAGAAACGTTGACGCATGACGAAATTAGATTTTGCATAAAGCCGCTTCCAAGAATTCACTATTTTCCAGGAAAACCCAAACGGTAGTAAAAATTCTCTAGCGAAGAAGGGTTTAATTCATTAGCTTTTTCACATATTTTAATAGCAGTGTAGGAACAATGCGTTAAAAGTAACGACGTTACCAGTGACGCGTTCTTTTTACCAGTAATTCATTAGCGTACACGTTAGATTGATAAATAACTAACGAATAAAGTAGTTTTGTTGCTATTTTACGGCAAAGTCTACCGAATTATGTTACTCGATACCTCTCAATAATAGTTTTTTACTGAAAAACAAACTTATCTGGAGTTCTGTAAACACCGCCGAAAATGGAGAATCATAATTCCTTCTACGCGGCACCATCACAATGATCTTTTACTGAGAAAGTTAACATTTCCACACCGGTGCCCAAAGAAAGTAGAAAAGTAATTTACAGCAAGGAAGCCGCCATTAACCTTGGTGGATATTTCAGAAAAAAACTTCTAACAAGAAAGACCTCACTCAACTCTAAAGGCCCGTTCACACTCTTGCAACCGAGTACGACCGAGAGAGACAAGATCGGGTTTTAATCCTCTTGCGACGTCTTAGAACCGGGCGCGCCGCTGCGGAGCTGGTCCTAAGACGTCGTAAAAGGATTAAAAACCAGTCTTGTCTCTCTCGGTCGGACTCAAAGCAAGTGTGTGAATTGTCCCTTAAGGCCCGTTCACACTCTTGCGACCGAGTACGACCGAGAGAGACCAGACCGGTTTTTAAGCCTCTTGCGATCTCTTACGACCGGATGCGCTACAGCGGAGCTGGTCCTAAGAAATCGCAAGAGGCTTAAAACCGGTCTGGTCTCTCTCGGTCGTACTCGGTCGCAAGAGTGTGAACGGGCCTAAGATTACTGCCGCCATACCATGAAGACGCAGACGTCTCGCTGTTAGCGACATAAGTCTAGAAAGCGACAATCCGTCGCCTCTTGAAGGTGTTAACACATCGTCCTAGCTCAATCCACCCGAAGGCTCCTTCGGGCCATGTGAGATTTGTTATCCGTTTACATGTTGACTATGTCAGCGCGCATTCTGCTGATCATTCTTTTCCGTTCTGACGCCCTTATGTTTAGACAAGCGACTGCGTCGACTCTGGTATTTTATTTTATTTTGTTAAAATATAGCTTATTGCTTAGCCCTGTGGTCACACACGAAAACCGCTGGATCGTTTGCAGAACCAGCAAAGTCAATCCAGTCAGAATTTATATAAAATATTTTATATTATACAAATTTGATTAAAAAAATAAACATGAAATCACACCTCAAAACTTTAATTGTTGGGAAAAGTCGTATCCGCTCGTCATAGCTGCCAAACAACACTGAAATATTAATGGTAAAGTAACATTTGTTTGTTTTTTCGAAGAAACGGCAAAGGTATTTTGTGAATATTAAGAAAAGTCACACATTTCAGTTACGAGTTCATTTATGCTGAAGTAAAGAATAACGCAATTTATTTACTCATTTTCTGTAACGAAAACAACGCTGTTTAATAGAAACAAAGTCGAAAGAGCGACCAATATTAACAAAATAAAATATGAAAACGTTGACTAAAACCCCGACGTTCACCGAAACCTTACCGACGAGTCCGATTGTGCTGCTTTGAACGATGACATATTGCACAAACGCGCTTCGAACAGCGATTCTGAAAGCATGTTTTTACTTTTAAGCATTCGCGTAGTTTCGGCTTTACACCCGCCTAGAACTAAACATTTCAGCACCACTCCGTTCCGCGCCGGCAGCTTTTAGCCTCTGTACTTTTTTAAGTTTTCGAATGCTGTGTTTCTATTTTCAGTTTTTGTGCTCGGTTAATGTGCACTTCAGGACTTACAGAAGACAAGTGCACTTTTATGAGCAGTGAAATTTCAAGAAATATATCCCGAAGTCTCTTGAAATTTACAGAGCGCTTGTCTTTCTTTCTCTAATAGTGGGAACTCGTTTGTGACCAGGAGTGGCTTTTGTTAGTATCATCATCTTTCTCCATGTCGGGGGGCGTGATCGGTGTATTAATATCTGGAGTGGCCTCTGACAGGTAAGAAGTGCTTTTATCTCCCTTGCAGGCAGCCGTCTCAACATTTTTGTAACGCTCTACTTTGTGGTAGCTAATCTCTAATTTACTGCCTGAAGTACCTACATGCTAGGTTTATCCTCCTAAAAGGAACTGACAAAACACGTAGTTAAACGAATCTGGCAAGTGCAAGCAAACTATTGAAGAGATCTTACCGCGCGCTTGAATTCTACGAACGTTTAAGCGCGTTCACACATTTGCAACCGAGTAGGACGGGGAAAGACAAGATCGGTTTTTAAGCTTCTTGCGACGTCTTACAACCAGCTCCACAGCAGCGCATCCGGTGCTAAGACGTCGCAAGAGGCTTAAAAACCGGTCTTTGTCTATCTCGGTCATACTCGGTTGCAAACTTGTGAACGGGCTTTTACTGAGTCACAAAGCCCCAAAAGAAGATGGGTTCACAGGTAATTTTTGTCTCTTCTGCCAACAATAAGGCTCGTTCACACAGCTGTGACCGAGAACGACCGAGAGAGACAAGACCGGTTTTAAGGCTCTTGCGACGTCTTGGGATCGGGTGAGCTGCTGCGGAGCTGGGCCTGAGACGTCGTAAGAGGCATAAAATCGGTCTTGTCTCTCTCTGTTCTACTGGGTCGCAAGTGTGTGAACGGCGCTGAACTAGTGAAATAAAACAATGTTTAGAACAGCCGACAGGTACGTCCGAGGTAGAAAGAGCTATTGATGATTTGCAAAGCGGAAAGTCACCAGACCATGATGGTTTGGATGCTGCCTTTCATTAAAAGTATAAAACAAAATTAGCTTGTATTTTGCTACAAGTGCACCGCAAGTGTTTATGAAAACAAAGCTTCCCGCCTTCGTTTTTGCTTGCCTACATACTGCTTATCCTCTAAGGTGAGGACCTTATTAAACTCCCTAATCTGGCAAGTTACCGGCCGATTATACTAGCTAATACTGACTATACGAATATAATGAAAATACTTGCGAGAAGACTGCAATTAGGTGATTGGGGGCATGGTCGGTGAACATCGAACGTGCGGTATCAAGGGACGTACAATTATTAGTAACATTCATGCTGCACGTAGCCTGTTGGGACTATGTAATGCTGATTTTCGTAAAGTTGCCTTGTTGCAAATCGAGCTTAAAAAAGCTTATGGTCGAGTGTCTCATGATGTTATTTTTTTGCATTCTAAAGCAAAAGGCGTGGGTAAAAGTATTTTGATGGAGTAAAAATGGCGTATAGTAACTGCATGGCTAGTCTTGTCATTAACAAACAAGTAAGCGTATTTATGTGTTATCCTCTGTCCGGCAAGGGTGCCAACTCTCCCCATTGTTGTTTGCTATATTTCTTGAGCCCTGCTGCCTGAGTGTCATAAAGAGAGAAAACATGCGTGGCTCTTTTTTAAATGCGTTTGATGTTATATTTATAACGTACGCAAATAATATTGCGATCTTTTTTTTAGACATTGAGAGCGCGTTTTAGCGGCTGTTCAGCTCAGTAAAGCATACTACGTCCAAACGGCCTGTGCTGTGAACTGGGCGAAATGCCTTGGAATCTCGCACGGCCACTGGATCGTGACCCCGCGTTTGTTTGAAACTGTTCAGTGGTCCAGAGAGCCCGTGTATACTTTGGATTGCCTTTGAACAACTACCGTGAAAGCAACGAGATCTGACGTAACAAAAGAGAGGAGATGGGTGTTAAAGCCGCAAACTGTGGTGGCCAGGATTTTTTTCTACAGTGAAGCTGTGAAGGGCTAGTTTCCCCAGGATCGTGTCCCCACAAAGAAATGAGGACACCGAACTCTGGAAACCTACCGCCATCTATGAGCGACGGCGGCAAGCCACGTATCTGGTTGCCGTCGTCGCTCATAGATGGCGGCAGCCTTTCTACTCTGGCTTGCCGACTTGCGGCCGGCCATTACTTCCATTGTACAGCTCCGCTGGCCTTCCTTCTTCACCAGAGTGGAAAGACTAAAAGGTTTTTTTTTGTATTAATCTCGTGCGGGCAACGGTGTGTAATTTATTCTTTGCTCCAAATATCTGGTACCTGTCACAGGTTGTGCACTGCTCTCGTGTGCATTTGCAAAGGATGCACCGTGTGATGGCCGTGTACATATGAAAGTCTACATGGGGAAGGACTAGACGAGATCACCTTTTTCTCCGCGTCAAGTCGGGTGGACATAGTTTGTCGCATTTGTTCATACAGCAGCTGGTTTTGCAGTTTTTCTTTTGCGAGACCAGGCTGTCCCTTTTTTGAGAACTGGCATCCAAGTAAGGGTTTTTCAGAGAGCAACCTGAGTTCACTGCTTTGACGTGTGAAACATGTGAAGGCAAAGTGACGGGCTTCCTTGGAAAGGTTGTTTGTGCATACCAATTTCTGAGTGTACGATGTTTAAAAGAGTACTTAAGCTCTGTCACACGAAAGCGTCTGACACGAAATCTTGTTGAATGACTGTTCCCCGTCCTACTGTATCACCCTCCGTTTTTGACAGTACAGACCGTGATGTGCTTTCCTGCGTGAAAAGAATGGTAATTCGCAGATCTGTAAAAACCTTTTTTTTTAGCTGCACATTAACACGTTGCCAGTAAAGACATGGTTAGCGAAAAAGGGCATGTTTGTACCATGAGGCGAGGATTACTTTTGGGCAAGAGGGCGGAGATTGTGGAGCACGTGTTCCAGGACTGTTGGTATGCTATCTTGTTCTGGGATGTGCTCCAACGCATCCTCAAAAAAGTCCTGCCGCTTACGACTCGTGGAATACGTTTCTTGTCTGTGGACAGATGTCTGTGGACACTTTCCCATATGACCTCGAAGCTTTACTGGACCTGCAAGCTATTTGGGAATGTAGGATGGCGGTTCGTCATGCGGATCTGGATGCCCGTCCAGTACGGTATATTTCATTGAAAATTTGAACTCAATAGCCGCTGTGTACCAGAAAATATGTCCGGAACTGTAGTGGTTGCCGGCCTTTGTAAAGCTGTCGATGAGCAGTGAATTTTAACAATTCTCACGTCCACTTAAAACCTTGCAGGCAATGTTTTATCGTCATCTTCACAAACGTTGTTTTTGCTCAACATAATGTTTTATATGCTCAACTGGAATGTATCGTGCATTGTGGATCCTTGTTCACTATCAAAATATATCAATTAAAAAAAAAGCTTACGTAGCCGTGTCGGCAGCGCGTTTGATTCAAACCCATGTGGCTGGGGTTCGATTCCCGCCACTGCGTGTCTTTTCATCTTTCTTTATGAAAGTAGAAGATTCGAGAAGGTTAGAGAACCGTCTAGGCCTATTCATGTTCAGAATGTATAGTTTAAAAGGGTTGAGACAGAATATTCTAGGTTCTCAAAGAAGGATTAAAAGAAGCTGCGCTGCGCTGTAGAAGTCAGTCTTGCTCTTGCGCTCGATCGTGCTACTCCGCCGACCTTTGGCGACTGTGACACCTCTTTGCATTTTTGCTTTCGGCACAACTTCGCCAAATTAAATCTTTAGTTTCTGGTTCATTCGTCGCCTCAAAATGTGTCATTCGTGACATTTTTGTGGAGGTGCGGGGTAAGGATTGCTCATGTTCAACACCTCTCCGAGGACTCGTCAGCCAAGTCCTATCCGAAGCCCAGCCAGAAGACCTCTCTTCAAAGAACCCGAGAATCGAAGAAGCCGTCACATCCAGGGACTGCCCCCGGAGTTTGGTCAACTGCCAGAAAAATCGAAGAAAACCCAGTGGAACATGAACAACCAGTCCTCGCAAACTCTGGTGAACCCTTCTGTCGTTTTCCTGCCTGTCACTCCAAGTACGCCGACACACTTTAACGGCGACGTCCATGAGGAGGTGGAAGATTGGCTTCAGCACTACGAACGCGTGGCACGCCACGACGAATGGACAGCTGAACAGTGCCTGCAAATCCTCTAATTTTCCTTAGAGGGAACTGCGAGACACTAATTTGAGAATCACGAGGCTTCCCTTATGTCATGAGGTACCTGCAAGGCCGAATTCAAGAGGAGTTCCGCGAATCAGCAACGACGACAGCGAGCTGAAGACTTACTGCAAATAAGGACTCAAGGCCCCAACGAAACTGTAACCAGTTTCGTTGAAGACGTCCTCCGTCTGAGCGGACGCGCCGACCCTCAGGTCACCAAGGAGAAGAAGCTGCGCGTCCTGATGAGAGGCGTAAAGAGCGACATCTTCGGCGGACTTGTTTGCAACCCACCAAATACTGTCGACGAATTCGCTACTGACGTAACGAACATCGAACATGCATTCTCGGTCCAAGCCAGCCACTACAACCAACTCGCCGGCACGCCTGTTTCTTCGACTCTGGCCTCTTCCCGAATTGACCAGGGCGGCATCGGTGCTGACAACCTTCGAGAAATTCTCCGCGACGTCGTCAGGAAAGAGCTTCAGAAACTTCTACCCGCTGCTGATCGCCCCGCCCCGAATTCCATCGCCGCGGAAGTCTGAGAAAAGGTTCAGTGAGCCTTCCTCCCAGATGCTCCACGTCACCGTAGCAGTACCGGAGGAACCCACTCTCAGCTATGCCGCCATGGCCCGACGACTGCCGCCAGCTGCCCACCGTTACCAGGCGCAACCTCGACGTGAAGCTCCAGTGCCCCAGCACTGCCGACGCAACGACGAACGGGCCCAGTACCTCCACCCACAACCACTCGGGCCGAGGAAGACCGATATGTGAAACACAGCTGACGGACGCCCTGTTTTCTACCACTGTGGGGAAACCGACCACATTTACCGACGGTGCCCCCACCGCCAGATAGGTCTCTGGGGGTTCGCGCCTAATGACCCTCGACCACGGTTTGGAGAGCGGACAAGGGCCCTCGAGGAATACCTGCGTCGATCGCCGTCTCCCATTCTGGCTGGACCGCAAGGATCCCGCTCTCCGTCCCCACGACGTCCGGGGTCGACTCTCCATCAGTCCCGCAAACAGAGTTTGTCCCCCATGCCTCGCCGGGAAAACGAAGTAAGACAACTCCGGGAGGTGGAGTTGGCGTTCGCCAACAAAGACAAGATCATGCAAGAACGCCAGACAGCCTCTGGCAACGAAACGCCTCGCAACGACACTCCCGGAACAGTGTCCAACAACCTCAACGTAGTCATCGACGGCCATGACGCGCCGGCACAAGTGAATACCGGGGAGGATTACTTCATCTTGAGTGGGAGGCTGTCGCGACGCATTCGGAAAGGAACGACTCGTGGGATTGACCACAAATTTCGAACGGCCGGATAGCACCTGACAACACCAGTCGTGAAGTGCACAGCACAAACACAAATCTCAAAACACAGCTATGTGACTAGTGCGTACCGAAAAAATCTGCCTGGTTCTGGTATCGAACCATGGAGGGTCCCTGGTTCGATACCAAGACCAGGCGGATATTTTCGTCTATTCTCTTTTCGTCTTCTCGTCAAACTTTGTGTTTGACGCGTTTAGAGGCCTTGGGCCTCTAAGCTCGTCAAACACAAAGTTGAGGCCGACGTTGACAGAGCGCACCAATTGGCCTATCATGACGATGACTTCGCGCGTTTTCGGCCGACGTCCAATCGGTACGCTCCGCGAATTTTCTGCTCCGACTTCGTGTTTGACGAGATTAAAGACCTGGTCACAGCTGGTGAACATCACATTTCACTTGCTCAGTATCTATAGCGCTGGTTGCATCAATTTGGGGAAAGCACATTTAGGGCAGCGCGGATTTTTTTCTGATAACCCTTGCATGGTACAGAGCGTTTCTTTTTACATGGAACTTTTTTTAAGGCGGGGAGGGGGAATTTTTGTATGGCTACTTTTTTTGCTGTGTGTTTAACCGGATCGGCAGACGTTAGATGGGACAGTATTCATCACGATACAACGGCGAATTGTCTAAAACTGCCTAGAATCAACTTTTTACGTATTTGTTTTACCAGTCATGTTCCAATTGAAGATTACAAGCCAATTTCTAATAATGGTTAGACCAATCTATTGAATTGGCGAAAAGGCAATGGTTTTCGAGATATTCGTCCATACGTTTTCGCATGTTTGTCGGCCGTTTAAGAACAAAGCGGGCTTAGTAGCGCGCCTGATTATTTAGGATGGTGCGCCCTAAATAATGCGGGAAAGAGTGACTGGCGCTTCGTCGTCATCGAGGCGGCGGGCTACGGGCCTTTCGTCGAAAGACAATTCGTAACAGGGAAACTCGTAGCAGGGCAATTGGTCGCCTAGGGCAATTCGTCATAGGGTTATTTGTCGCTAAAGCGTGTAATCGAAAACTTGTTTTGTTTTTTTTACAAATGTTTTGAACGAACGTTTTAAGGCTTACAGCTTACCTAAATTTGTGGGGAGATGAGTGACCGGCACGGGTACGTTACTCTTGTACATTGATAATGAGGCGCGCTTTGTGCGCGCACATTTTTTAATTGCGGAGAAAACATTCAAAGGCTTGTCGCTAAATATCTCGAAGACAATCGCCTCTTCGCAAATGGTATAAATTGGTCTAGCCAATATTAGTGATTGGCTTTAAAACTGCAATTGGAACATGACTCATAAAACCAATATTTAAAAATTTAAATAAGCAGTTTTAGGTGGTTAGCTGGTGAATCCTGATAAATATTTCCCCGCGTAACGTCCGCCGAGTCCGTTAAATACAGAGTGAAAACCGCACACATGTAGAAATCGCCCACCTTTTTTTTATTTTGTAATATGTTACACGTAAATTAAAACACACTGTATATATTTCGAGAAGGTTAAATTAACTCCATCTTCAAAAGAGCATACATTGCAAATTATATAAAGCTGAAAAAACTAATAATATTTCCAAATTAGAGTTGGATTGCACTCGCGAACTAAGATTAACATCAAAACTTTAGTAACTGACAGCCTAAAGGGATCATGTAGACGATTTGGAAGTTCGGTTTAGCGATTGAAACAGAAGTCATGTGTATTCCAGGTAATTTTGACGAAGTTTTATCTCAAAGACGCGCTTTCGCGCCCCACAAGAATAATTTTACAAATCCAGCAAATATCAGACAGGTAGCGATGACAGCGACACCCGAGACTGTCAAAAAATCAAACTTTTGAATCACGTGATCCGTGATATCAATTGAGGCTCGTCAGGCGATTTGTCAAAGTGAACGAAGCTCGTCTTCATTTTCAATCGTGGGATTTGAAAACAAATCGTTTGAGTTTTGTTTATTAACAACAAGAATTATCTATTTTTTTTACAAGAAAGGTTTACTGAAATGGAAATAAAATACTTTTTCAGTTTGTTGACGAGTATTCGCGACTCCAAATCCCTATAGGTGGCGCCACTCGTTTTCCAAAATGGCGGGTATAGTGAGGGTCGGAGATGCGTGCCGCTGCTGAGCCTGTCTAGTGTGCTGGCTTTACTGAGTGACACAAATTATTTCTGGTAATACGAGGAAGCTAGAGTGATATGAGCGCAGGTCATCTGTTTATCCTGAAAACCAAAATGGTGTTTAGCATAATATTTACGCCAGGAGGCACGTTTTAATTCTGGAGTGAGCCGAAACTAACCTCTATTTTTTTACTTGATTTCTTGGTATAGGTCTTCATTTCGGATTCTTTCATAACTGAAGATGTGTCTTACATCGTCATTATTTAGATAAATAAGTTGTTCGCGCACACTTTATTTTGTGACACATGTGTCCGATCAAGGCACTTACAAAAGTTTTGGAGATTTCAGTGTCCCTCCAAAGGTGTCTTCATACACCGTAGAGGTAACAGAATATTGTAATTGTTGAAAAAAAAATCAGTGCTGATATTTGTGCGTTCTTGCTGCCTTTTTTAGCTCAAATAATTGTCATGTGAAATAATGAACTGCGGGCATTTTAATGGGTTTTTGGGTATTCAGATGACTAATGGCGCTAACGTTCTCAGCACTAGAATAACAGAATAAATTCAATTCTGTTATGGGTTCTTTTTTCAGAGTCGGAAGGAGGCCCGCAATTTGTTTCTCCTCGCTAGTTCTCCAGGCCTTCGGAATGGGAATGGCCAACTCCCGAAACATCTACATGTTTGCTTTCCACCGCTTCTTCGTGTTCGGAGCCCTCAGCGCCGTCACCTTCACCTCCTTTGTGCTTCGTGAGTGTATCATTCTATGAAAGGTGGCGATCCAACAATGCTTTTGTTACTTTCAGTAAATACAGTTTAGAATTCTTCCTTGACATTCTTAACCTGAGAAACACGCGTATTCGTTTATTTTTTGTCTCTACAAAATGGTTGTCGCAAAACAAAATGAAAGGTGAAAGAGCAGCCTTCATCCCCTCAACTCGCAGCCATGCAGAACAGGCGGCCACGTGATCCGGACCCGATCACATGCCGCCACTGTTTATCCTCGCCGTGCGCTGGGGTTGGCAAATCACAGCGCACGTGCTGAGTAACATACGTTGTTGAGGTTCGGCTATGCGCCGAGAAACTGGTATAGGAAGAATTCACTGGACGCCATATTTGTGGGTGCAGTTTAAAGCGCATGCTCAGAACGAGCTCACATCAATAGGCTGCTAAGACCGGCACTCTTGATGGTGCGGAATGCACGTTGCAAAAAAAACTGTGGAAGCTCGCCATCAGCACGCGCTCAGAATTCGCGCACACAAATATGGCCGCCAGTGAATACTCCCTATACAAGGCGGAGGCGTCAGAACGCCGAGCTCTGATTGGAAGGATTAGTGGGTAGACCTAAAGCTATAGCTGCCTTTGTCTCCACTGCACTCGTCAAACACGTTCGAATGGGAGAGACAAACGCCGGACACCGGCGCTGGGCGTTCTAATGCGTTCGACGAGTGCAGTAGATGCAAATGCAGCTAGCTTTAGTTTGATCCACTTATCGTTCGAACTAGGGCGCCTTCGTGTGCTTTTTGTTTAGGGTGATGATATCTAACAATTTTGGTCCGAACGCTTTTTTTTTTTTTGGAGCCGTGTTACGGTGGCATTTTGTTTTCGGCAGTTTCTTTGTATTTTTTTCTCTGGGTGCGCGTGTTGTCGGCATCGGGTACTACAAAAAAATGTCATCACCCCTAACAGAAGGACATTGAAGCACCGTAATTCGAACCAGAGTCTCGGCGTTCTTGCGTCCTAGCGCTCTCTCCTCTCCTCCTTCCCCTACGTTTCTCGGGGAATTCTCGTCATCGCAGGGATTTGTCACGAACCTCTACCCAACTGTATGTCGTGGCATTAATTGTTACGAGCCCAAATCAAATGCTCACGCAGTGCTCGTCTCCGCTGTGTGAGCGGAATAGACCCCTTTCGAAAGTCAAGTGCGGATTGAAAGAAGATCTGATCCACTGTATCATAGCCTCCTCTATACTGACAAAGCCTGGCAGATCGCCACGAGAAGCGGCCGCCGAAAATGAAAAGGTAGAGCTACAGACAACGGATGAGAAGAGAGCCAGCTGACGTGGCGCCCCGCTGAGGTGAGACGCCGAAACACACTTCTCCCGAGCGATGGAATGTCCGCTCATGCTCCTCGCGTTCCTCGCGCTACCACTTCTTTTCTCGTCGGGTTTGAAAACACTGTTTTGGGTCTGTCGCCACTGCAAAAGCTGTGCGCTGACATCCAGGTTACCCCAGAGCCATATATTGGAGGAGTTTGGCCAACAGGTGGAGCCAGAGCCGCATATGTAGAGAGTTTGGCCATTCGTTGGGAAGTATAGGAGACAAATGAGGAGGCGCCATTGGCCGAAAGCGGGCTGGGCGTGCTCCAGGGCGTCTTCAGAAATTCGAATGTGACCAACCAGAAGCCGGAAATATTACCCTGGCGGTGGTCGCGAGAAACAAACCTGATAAGTGCATCGGAGTAACTCTCGGTGACTGAAAATATGGTACACGTGATGTTTCAATCACGCTCATCCAAAATGATGGTGGAAGAGTGCGACTAGCGGAACGATCGACATAATCCTTACGCCAAGCGCCGAGGGCCGGGAATCTGCCGTCCGAGCGGTCACACTCTGTCCGAGCAAAACAGAGTTGAGCGGTGCATTCGTTTCTTACATCTTTCTGCATGATCATAATCGAAACATCACGTGCACCCTATTTTCAACCACGAAGAGTTACTACACCTCACTCTTACGCGCTTATTAAAACCATATACGAACATATACCTTTGATCAGAACTGTTTCTCGCTACCACCGCTAGGAGATTCTTTTCGGCTTCTGGTTGGTCAAGAGAGCATGCCAAGCCCTCTTTCCGAGTCTGGTGCACGCCCTGGCTCTGCCCGCGCCGCCCAATGACCAAACTCTCTGTATACACGGCTCTGGGTGGAGCAAAGGCCGCCGCCAGCGCCGAATATTCCCCCCGCGGTTAGAGCGTAAACTAAATATGTGACAACGCGTCGACCAATCAGCAAACCGCGACGTCACAATATTGGAAACGACATTTAAAGCGTGAAATAGAAGCGTTCAATCTCGCAGCAGCACGACGACGACGACGACGTTTAGAGGATGCCACACCGGGCGTCGGCGGTGCCTCAATCTAAGCCCTGGGTCTCGGTACCTCGGAGGCGGCAGCTTTCTGCTTTGACTGGGCTTACCCCCTTGGAGCCTGATGCTTCGACCCCAGTGAGCGACAGCACCATCATGCTCCTGGGGCTCCTTTGTGCAACCGTGCACCGATCGAACGGCAGGCTGCAGATCCCCTTGGCCCGCTGCTGACCCGCCTCAACGAAATATGGACATCTTCAAATTGGACTGACATCCTCCGCAATAGCAACAATCCATCTCGTCGTCATCTTGCATGTATATACTCATCGCATTATCATGTTCCTTAGACGCGGCACCGCGGGCCTCCATGGTACGGGCTGTTGCCTTTCCGCGGTGCCGCCGCTCTCCAGAGCCAAATAAAGATATTATTATATTATTAAAACAGTGCAAAGGGTGGGGCGCGCGAGCGTCTTGAGACACGGTTTGCTCGGCTCGGGTTGAGACGGTCCCGCACGGCTCGTGCGCTGGCTTTGTCAGTGCTTTCCTTCCCCAGTCTCAGCTGAGACGCTGTTTCTAGCAAGTCGGCCCTGGTTTGGACCGCACGTTCGTTTATTCTACCGTTGAATATGGACGTGACGACAACCCTCACATGCGCCAAGTTTTCAGTCACCAAGAGTTATACCTTCTTCACTCTAGCGACGCTAAAACGACTTAAATTAGTCGTGTCACATATTTAGAGCTCACGACCACCGCTAGGGGCTGTTTCGCGGCCTGTGGTTGGCCCCGAGATGCTCGCCTATTCAAACCAATGTATGGCCAAACACTCTAAATAAACGGCTCTGGGTTCCCCTAGGTTCGCAGAGAAGTGCTCTGTGCTACAAGATCCTCGCGCTCCAAATCTGCGACCGGGCACTCTTTGGCTCCGTCATCGATCTGCCAGGCTTTGGGAGTATAGAGGAGGCTATGACTTCACAATGGTGGAATAACCGTCACCGCGGAACGTGCAAGGAGAGCGAGTGGGTGGCTTTGACCTGTGCTCCCACTGCTCGAGGGCTCGTGCAGCAGGGGCGACATCGAACGCAAGAAGCTTGCGTTCGTGCCCGCCATTGTTCAGGGATTCTACAGCTTTCAACAGAAGGCACACTTTCGAAAGAGGTCTATTTAACCATCGTCACTACGGGAATCGTATAACTCGATGACAAGATTCTTAGGATCGAACTGCTGACAACGCCAATAATGCGGAACCCACAACTTCGTCATCAAGTTTTTCGAAGGAGAGACTGAAAGAAAACGTCCGCTTTTTGTTTCTTAAAATGTAGCGGCGACAAAGGAGCTTCTAGTCAGTGGTGTTTCGTTCGAGTACACTTGGGTGCTACTAGTACCAGTAAACTTGTGTAAAGTCAGGAACATTCCTACCCATCATCTTTGTACGGACTCTTCAAGAACGACAATGAATGTTAAAGGCACACACCAAGTTGGGATTAGGCAGACTGCTTTGTCGTCGTCGTTTATTGCCGCACCGCGAGGGTACGCTTTGTACAGTGAGACCCAGGGGCGGATTTACGGTGGCGATTTGGCTAGTTCCCCTGAACACCCCCAAGGATAACTGTAAAGCGACATATAGCAGCTTTTTAGTAAGAAATGTTTCGGTTTTGGTAAAAGGCAAATATTAGGGGAAACAAAATAAATCTGGGTAACGCATCACCCGTGACGTCAGATATCTCTGAATACCCCTTAAGTCGAACCCAGAAATCCGCCCCTGTGATACCTCTTAATAAATTGCGCTCTTCCAACCCTCACTTATGCACCAAAGTGCGACATCGTTCGCCCGAACAAGCAGCGTTAATTTGTTTTTGTTTTCTTCTTTGTTTATATAACAACACCGTGATCGCCATCAAAACTATTAGTACAGTGCAAGCTTCTAATCCCAGCAATAAACCTAGGCATTAAATTTGGGTGCGCGCTTTATGGTGTCCGAGCAAAATAAGAAAACTTAGCGGCAACATTCCTTCGGGAGATCATCCAAAAGATTGCGCCACGTCATAACAACTGCCTAAATCGCTGCGGTAATTATGTGGAGAAGTTGCCATAGCATGTAGTATCTGCATGTTTTGTAGATTACAAAGAATTCTTTAACACTCATGTTTTTTCCTCACCTTATCGGAAGTTGAAGCAAAAAAGGTATCGTACTTCAGTGACCACTAAGCTGTGTTGTGTGCGATTTATTAGAAAAGGAGTGGATGTGTGTCCCAACTCTTCGTGCACTCTAGCGAAAAGCTGCGGAATAATTATTTTTATTATTTATGAGTATCGATTTTTCTTGCACCCACACAATGATGAAAATCACTGACAGTGTCTTAGGTCATTTGTCTGGTTTGTTTTTCAGTTATCGAAATCGTAACGTCCCAGAACCGTGCGCTCTACGGGATGCTGGCTCCGTGCGGCTTCATACTGGGTGTGCTTGCAATCGAAGCTGTCAGGAAGTTGAAATGGGATTGGAGTGATGTGAACCTCTTCGTCGCGGTGATTAATTTCTCGACGCTGTTGTCGCTTGTGTAAGAGTCGTTTATCTCGTCTATCAGTATCGTGACCATTTAAACAACCTGTTTGAACTGCATGAGGCAGTAATCGGTTCCGCGCTCGCTGCTACCGATAGAAGGCTAAATCTCTAAACGCTAGTGGGTTCCGTTTCGTTTCGAGCGTGCACACCAGTGTTGCCTTTCTTTCTGCTAGTCCTTGTGAAACGATGCACATTCCAAAACAACCTGAAGAATCCGCTCTCCCGCAAAGCACTCGAGCAGAGTCAATTCCTGCGTTTACTAGAAAATCTTGGAGTCATCGTGTTCCTAAAACATCACCGTCGATATAGATAACCTGACATTACTCTTATTTAGACGTAGAAGAGCACTTCGGATAAACTACAGTTCACACAGAAATAATAAAACACTAAAATGGACGAAACGCAAACAGTCGCTGTTTTTAAATAAAAAAAGAACCATTAAAGAACTCTGAGTGTCTGTCTTTCGTCCATTTCAGTGTTTTATTCTTTCTATGTGAACCATTCCTCTTGTTTCCGTTGACGAAAGCAGAATTAATCCCAGCTTGACAATTATGAAGAGCCGACCCCGCCGACGTTTTTGGTAGCCTAGCTGGCCAATAGTCAGTGCTTAGAGAAATAAAACAGTAAACATTTTAGCCACGTCGATGGGAGTACAACTACCCAGAGGCGAACTCCACCCGTAAGCGGGCATCAGAACCTCGATCATATTCAAAAGGCCGAGCGAAATAAAAGGAACGGCAGCGACGTTTTTCAGTAAACTCTGCTTTATCGGCGAAAAAAGCGCGATATCAGACTGTCAACTTTGACGACGTTGATTTAAGAATGCAATTGCCCCAAGCATGAGCCGTGCTTTTAAGAAACCATCAAACATGTTAGTCGCAGCTGATAATTTTTGTCGTGACGTCACACGTGTTATTTACGGTCGTCTCCGCCCGCTCTCTCGTGCTGCTCTTGTTCGGCACCTAGGGAGGGGTAGGGATCCTTCACCCTTTCAATGAAAAACGTCAAGAAAATAAACGGTTCTGCGGGTTTCTGAGAAAAGAGAACTTTGCGGCGTTCTTTCGGCCACTCCCCCACTACGTCATAACGCAAAGAATCTTGTGTTTCACGACTTTGGCGACCCTGGAAACCCGAGTGCACTACCGACGCACAACACCGTCAGAAAATAGGGTGTTCATAAGATAATTTTATATTTCTTAATTTATTTAATATACTTCAAAGCGCCCTTTCGGGCATTGTATGAGGAGGGAGTACAAGTTTTTCGACAAAAATATTGAAACAAAAATTTCGTACATATTTGCTTAAAGACAAGACACAATGCAAATAGACCTCACCCACCCAAAAAAGGTACACTCGTACACAAGCAAAAATAATGAATATACCTAGTAAAAACAAGTACACTCGTACACAAACAAAAATAATGCAATATACCCACTCAAAAAAGTACACTCGTACACAAACAGGAAGCATCGTGCCAACCAGGCTACAGGAAAAGAAATTAAACTATCTTCGCACATGAAAAACAAAAAAGGACACCATCCTATGACTTATTCCTAGGAAAAGTGGAGCAAACTTTCACATGTAATTTGAATTCATTTTATCTTTATATCTACAACGTGGTGGGGCAATGAGTTCCATTCAGTAATGGCGAGTTGCGAAATTGGTTAGTGCGACAATTTGATAAGCGAATTTTGTGAGGATATTCATGTCCGGGAAAAATGCAATGAGAGTAACCGTTCCTTAAGGTTAACATGAAAGTAATAAATATTGTGGATGAACGGCAGACGGGAGACTTTGCGCCTGGTGTCTAAATAAGGTAAGTTATCCCTTTGTTTCAGCGCCGAAACGCTCGTGTAAGGTGAATAGTCACTATATATGAAACGTGCGGCTTTCTTTTGAATTCTTTCTATTTGGGCAATCAGGTAATCATGGTGGGGAGACCATATGATGCTGGCGTATTCAAGCTGAGATCTGACAAAGGAATTAAAAGCTAGCAAACGAGTTTCAGGGGAGCTTAATACAACTTCCGTCTGACGAATCCCAAAAAGCGACTTGCTTTCCCAACTATGTAGCTAATATGATCGTGGCAACTAAAGCCATCGGAAATACAAACTCCCAGATATTTATATTTATTTACCTTTTCCAGAGGGACACCATTGATAGCGTAGTTGCAACTGATTGATGATTTCTTTGTTGTCACAGTCATACATTTGGTTTAATCTATGTTTAAATCTCATTTGCCACCTGTTGCACCATGAAGCAATAGGGTTCAGATCGCTATGAAGTGTCAATGTATCGGCTGTATCTATTATCTTTTTATACAGCACACAATCACCTGCGAAGATTCGAACCGATGAAGGAAATTTAACAGGGAGATCATTTATATATATAAGAAAGAGAAGGGGTCCCAGCACAGAGCCCTGGGGCACGCCAGACCTAACATCAGTGCTCGATGACAACTAATTAGAAATTGCAACGGATTGAGTTCTATTCGTAAAGAATTGTCTAATCCAAAATATAAGTGAGGGGTCTATATTCAATGGTTCAAGATTTTCTAATAACCGCTGGTGTGGTACGCCGTCAAATGCCCGAGAAATCTCAAGAAATATGATGTCGGTCTGTTGGCGCGAATGAACGTTATCATAAAGATCAGTTACAAGCTCGAAAAGTTCCGTTTCGCACGATTTGTCCTTTTCTAAAGCCGTGTTATCCGTCAAAAAGAATGTTGTTCTCCAAAACAAAATTAATAATATGACTATATATGATATGCTCTAAAATTTTACAGGGGATGCTCGTTAACGATATAGGTCTGTAGTTATTTAAGCATTATGACCACGGCCGGACTGAAGCGCGCGCTTTCTTCTCTTCTCACGGCCTTTGCAATTGGGGCAATCGCCACCTCCGCCGTGAGTCGCGGGGGGGCTGTCACCTCACCCCTGGGCTACCCTTTGCCGTTTGCACGTTGGGCGTCTGACAGTGTATCTCAGCACTGTCGCAACTTGCGACGAGATTTTCATAGCCTTTGACACCTGATCCTTACGTTTAGACCCTCAGCCACTATCTAATGCTCTAATGCGCTCTGATGAGCCCGAAACGGGTTATTTGACATGCATCTCCGAGAGATCTGGAAGTAAAAAGCAGGAAGTAAAGACAACGAATACGATTGCGGAAAAACTATACTCGTCCTTACCTCCAGGACTTCTGTTTCAACTCAAGAACAGGAGGAGACGGATCCCTTCTACGTAGAGGAACTTTAAATGATGAATAATTCGTACTTTCTTGTGTAAAGCTAAGCAGGCCCAATCCATGTATTGCCGTGGTCTGCATCATCATTTCATAGGCCGCACATGATGTCAGCAGCTGCTTTAGACGAGGTGTAGTAGTCTGCACGAATTTTCTGCACAGTGCATTACAGCCTAAAGTGCATCTTCGAGGGCTTGTGCACATATCCAGCTGATTTTCGTTTCTGTCCGTGACCGTCTTTGCATGGTTAATCAGAAGTATTCTGAGGAACTTGTTACAAATTAAACCAGCCAAGATGCTTTGAGTGACTGTTGTCAATGCCCTCTGGGCAACTTAGGACTGGCGCGTCTTCAAGATAGGGTGCAATGAGTGAGTTGCAGAACTTCGTGCACATTTGAACGCGGAAGGTGCTTAACAACCTTTAAAAACTAAAAAAAAAAACCGTTGCCAAAACAACAACTTACGAGCTCGAACACCAACGTAAAGCAGCTCGAAGGAACTCTTCGAGTAGAGTGAAGTAGGTGAGGTGGTGCACTGGCTGCATGCAAGTGAACTACATACGGAAAAAAAATGCCTTGTCGACTGAGGCGTTGAGCAGCTGAGAAGAAGTAACGCGCTGCAACCAAGTGCATGACATGTCACCGGACTTGTGAAGAGGAATGATTTTTGCATGCTTCCAGTCATTCGGCTATCACCCTTCTTCGAAGGTTGCTGATACAACAAAGCTAGTATGTCGCTAGAAAATGGCTGCGTAATTTTCACTAATTTAGTGTTAATGCCATTTATGCCTGGCGAAGAACGCCTTCGATGATTTTACCTATACCACGTTTGAATGGTTCGAACGTGGTTCCAACTTCGGAGTCAGCCAGAAATCAAAGCCAGTCAAAGAACTGCCGACAGCGGCGGACAACGGGCGAACAAGACCTATCTCCGTCTTACTAAAACCGTGCACTGCGGCCAAAGCTACAGAGGATAGAGCGTATGCCAACCTGTTCAAGAGGAGGGAAAGGAGGAACGGGAGAGAAGGGCTGGGATTTCTTCGCACCCCTCTCCCTCCTCTTGAACAGGTCGGTGTACACTCTCTCCTCTGTAGCTTTGAATGTACTGCACGGTTTTCGTGAGACGGAGTACACCTCGCATAGATCGGCGCGAACAGCCCTCGGCCCGAGCCAAACCCCAGCACCCGAGATGCATGCGCGGCTGCGAGCAACTCGTTTGTTCCGGAAACAAATCTGCACTATCTATGAGGAAATGGCTACAAATAAATCAAGAATAAATCCCCTTACAAAAAAAAAATTAAAATGTGTTTTTTTTTATTATAAAAATACCAAGTTGTTAGCATTTGGCCCCCGGGATCACGAATATCAAAACTATATTTGAAATTGATTTGCCAAGTCGTCACAAGAGCCTTTGAAATAGCGCTGAAGCCCCGCTTCCTTCTTGCTCCTTCCGGGCGCCTTCAGTGGGAGGAAGGTATCGTGACGTTATGCAGAGATCGCAACATGCCCACGCATTCCGCAAACGTTACCCGAGCAGTCAAAAGCGCTGCACATGTTCCGTCACAAGCGGCTCGCTCAAGGCAGTTGAAACCTCTGGTTATGACGTCACACCCAGTGGTTACTTTATCAATTTCTCTCGCGTCTAGTGATACGCCCGGGCAAAAAGCTCGTGATATTCGAATTCACGGGACAAAATACTCTACGAGTTCACATCTAAGTCGTTTTTCTCAAGAACCCATTCAGCTTCTCTTTGAGCGTGGCTGGCTCTCTCCGGGTCCTGCAGGAAAGTCAACTCGCAGCCCTTTTTTACAGTGTATTTTATTCCGTAATGTCATATTATTATTTAATAATCGTCTCGCTTGCCCCGTAATGTATGCCGTCGCAATCTCTCATATAGAAACGGGAAGAAAAATATTTGAGCGTTTTATTAAGGCCAGAAGTTCCGTCGTTAGCAAACTTAAAGAAACGAAAAATCTACGTAAAGCTTGCGTGTGTTTACCATTATCTCGGTAGCGTGAACCGCCGGCTCAATCAACGTGGCGTCACGGAGGGCTGCTACGTCATCAGCGGGAGTGAGCAGTTGCTCCCAAAGCCGCGATCAGCCCCGCTGATGACGCCACAGCGGTCCGTGACGCAGCCCTGACTGGCCCGCCGGTCGACGCTCCCATAATATAACTAAAACTATTGTGCAGCTACGCGTACAATATTAAAACTATAAAAAAATTACAATGCACAGCAGAGGCAAGCTGGATTCCACGTTTTTGCTGTTATTAGTTTTTAGGTATATATACATTTTATTTTATTTGTAAATTCTCCACGCAATCACTTTCGAGGTGCTCCTAAATTTGCATCGATATTAACCTTAGCAGACAAGGCAGGAGAACGAAGTTTAGAGATGTTCATTACAGTAAAGTGTTAAAAACATTGCGGTGGCTTAGCTCGGCTGTGCCAGGATATACGTAGCGTGAGCTTATGCGCACAAAATGAGAGGCGCTATCAGGCGGCTCCGGTGCAGCGTCAGACTTGGCTACTGCGCAACGGAGCTGGACAGCTGGACGCGGCGGCGCCAGTGCGTCTGTCGCGGCTATGACGTCACTCCTCTGGAATGTGCAGACCGGCGAGGCGCGCGCGGTGGCGGTGGAGCGCGCGGCGGCGGCGGCTCCGGCGCGCCAGCTGTGCGCCGTGTGACGTCACTGCTCCTCGCGCATGCGCAGACTGGCGAGGCGCGCGCGGCGGCGGCGTCTCCGGCGCGCCAGCTATCCGCCGTGTGACGTCACTGCTCCTCGCGCTTGCGCAGCTGGAGCACGGCTCATTATGCGAGCCACGCGAAGCTGCGCAACCTCGGCCAGTGTAGGTCACGCTACAAAACAAACTAATTTTGTTGGGTGGCGCTTTGATCCATCAGCCGACAACGTCATTGACGCGACTTGCCAATCGGGTGCCTCCTAGCAAAGCGGCTGGCTCATGGAAAGCTCTGATAATGTATCCCACCATAACTCGGCAGAAGGGAAAGAATATCTACGGCTTCAGCGAGCTAAACCCGTCGTCAAAACGAGGCACAGGACAGCATTTATTCAGAGCACGTACAACGCTGCCTATGAAAAATCAAAGCCCGCGTGCACTACAATTATCCGTGTCCACTGGGTAAGACACGAGAGCCGTGTCAGAGTGTTGCTTGGCTTTGTGTTCAATATGTGGTAGAACGGTCGTAGTCGGTCACGGGCCCAATTGCTCAGTTGTCGCCGTGGAAGTGGAGGAGGCTGTCCGTATATATAGAGGCTTAGCTTACTTTAGATGGTGTTGGCTCATCCCATTTTCTGCAGAGCTGACATTCGCTTCTCTCCGTAGCTCTGATTGGCCGGATCAGAGCGGCGAGACACGCGCACAGTTTGCCAAATAGACTGGTCACGGAGTATACAAAGACGGGAACCGAAACCAAGCCAACAAAACTTGCAAATCCTGTGGGGTCTCGGAGGGCTGACACCTCGTTGCTGAATTTGTTCGAGCTGCTGGTGTTGCTGTGGTTCTGTTTTGCAAGTGCGCCACTAACGGCACGCGCTGGACCAGTAATAAAACCTAGAAGACAAGGCTTGCACATGACGTCATTATAAGTGAATCCCCGACCCGCCCTTGGGAAAAAACACGCTGAAGCTCGATCCGGACCAGAAACCAACAAAGGAAAATATTTAATGTTCCCTCTAGCTTCTTTCTTATGTAAAAGTTCGTTCATTTGTTTCGCTCGTTTATTGGACGCAACCCTAGACAACCTGAGCGAGCTCTTTATTAAAAAGAGGCGAGCGGGGTGTTGCTAGCAAATAAAAAAAAACAATAAACTGCGCCCACAAAAGAAATATTACGTCTGTTGGGCTTTCCAGGAAAGCATACTGCGACATCGTGGGAAAAAGTACGGGACGAACGCGAACCCCACAGAAAATGTGGAAATTCCCGAGCAGCTTGTATCTGGTTTCTATCTAGTGTTGTTGCAGTTGTTGCTGTTATTCTTTTATTGCTGTTAGTTCCGGGACGTTTCTTATTTTTGTCATTTTTACTTCTAGCAAAAAAAGAAATTTCAGTTGCTCTTCTGAAAAAAAGAAATGCGTTCTGTCGGAGGCGAATGCCAGACGATAAAGAGAAGCATTATTGACAGTACACCAGGAACTGTCCCCTACAGTAATAAACCCTTCTATCACCCTTAAGAAAGGAAATAGGGAGGGCAGCATATAATGATAGTTACAATCTAGTTTCTCGCCTAATGATGATGTGTGGGTAACCACGACATATTTGTGTTGTTGTTTCTCATGAAATGAGGAATTCTTTCCTTCGGCACTAAACCAGTCTAGGCAAACATCTACCCGACATTTCTATTGGGGCATCCCATCATTGTTTAGGTACTAACCTTTGGTACGACGCTTGGAACGCACCTCCTAAATCTGTGTGGAACGCACCTCCTAAATCTGTATTCCTCGGCACTCATTGAACGCGTTCGAATGCGAGAGCCAAGCGCCTGACGCCGGAGTTCCTCGTTCTAACGCGTTGGACGAGTGTAGCGGAAACAAAGGCATCCTAACTTTAGGTCTACCCACTAATCTCTCCAATCAGAACTCGGCGTTCTGACGTGCCCGCGCACTCGCGGCTCCTCCTCTCCCTAACGTTCTGGGAGCCGCCGAAAGCGTCGTTGCGGTCGGCTTCCCACCGCTTTCCACGATTGACTGAACGGTCACTAGAGGACTTAATTCTGCTTTCCATCGCGGATAGAAGAGAGATACCAGACTACCAACTTTGATGGTGTTGGTTTAGGAACGCGATGGCTTCAAGCTTCCAGCATGCTATTTTACACGCGCCATCCAACTTGACGCTCGCAGCTGATAATAAATAGCCCGGATCGCAACTCGCGACGTCACGACAAGGGAAATTATGGTCTGTGACGTCACGGGCGGTGACCACAGAGGGCGCCACGGAAACATGTTGATGCTAAGAGATCATCCCGGAAACGAGCTTCTGGCCGGTGCCATTTTTAGCTTTCTTTCATATGGCGCAGCGTGCGCGTGCTGGGTTGTGATGATTGCACGCTGGGCTGTGATTCGGTAAACGACACATCGGTAGTTTAGTCTACAGCCGTATTTGTCAGAGAGTTTGGCCATTCGTTTGGAAGTATAGGAGACAAATGAGGAAGCGCCATTGGCCGAAAGCGGGCTGGGCGTGTTCCAGGGCATCTTCGCAAATTCAATGTGGCCAACCAGAAGCCGGAAACAATACCCTGGCGGTGGTCGCGAGAAAAAGCCTGATAAGTGCGTCGGAGCAACTCTCGCTGACTGAAAATGATGGTACACGTGATGTTTCAATCACGGTCATCTAAAATGATGGTGAAAGAGCGCGACTATCGGAACGATCGATATAATCCGTACGCCAGGCGCCGAGGGCCAGGAGTCTGCCGTCCGAGCGGTCACACTCTTTCGGAGCAAAACAGAATTGAGCGGCCACATCCGTTTCTTACATCTTTCTGCATGATCATGATCGAAACATCACCTGCACCCTACTTTCAACAATGAAAGGTTACTACACTTCGCTCTTACGCGCTTATTAAAATTATATACCAAAAAATACCTATGATTAAAACAGTTTCTTGCTACCACTGCTAGGGGATTCTTTTAGGCTTCTGGTTGGACAAGAGAGCATGTCAAGCCCACTTTCTGCGTCTCGTGCACGCCCTGGTTCTGCCCGCGCCTCCCATTGACCAAACTCTCTCTATACACGGCTCTGGTTTAGTCTTATGTTGCGGTACAAAACACTTGTTTCCAGATTGCGAGCTAAAACCCTACTTTTCGTGTACGGCTCGTCAAATTATGAGTCGCTGAAGAAAATCAGCCACCAGCGTTCAATCCCTTTTTGAAATATATATATATATATATATATATATATATATATATATATATATATATATATATATATATATATATATATATATATATATATATATACGGGCTGTTTCATGAAAGGTGGACAAATTCTATATTGCGAAAACTACGCGTCGCAACAAAAAAGACTTGTGTCGTTTTGGTTCTAACCAGGGGCTAATTTAGGAAAATTATTAAAGTCCGAGATAATTTGATTGTTCATTATTTTTGCGTAATTAACTTTTTAATAATGTGTTTAAAGGCATGGTTTCAATTAGAAAACTGCGCAGCATCATTAAAAAACACTAAATCAACAAATTGCAGAACGATAGAAGGCACGCGCAGCGTTTCTCGACGGCTTTTCTGAAAAGCCGCACAAATTGCGACGGGTTTGTAAGTTTCGCGTTGTGCTATGCGGAGCTGTCCATCTCGGCCCCGACAGCACCGCGCCCCATGGGAGAAAGAGTGCAACCAGTCTCTGTGCGTGCTGCGTGCTGGCGCGCATGACACCATGCCTTTAAGCACAATATTAAAAAAGTTAATTTACGCAAAAATAATAAACAATCTAACTATCTCGGACTTTAATAATTTTCCTAAATAGGCTCCTAACCCAAGACCAAAACAACGCAAGTTTTTTTTGTTGTTGCGACGCGTAGTTTTCGCAATATCGAATTTGTCCACTTTTCGTGAAACAACCTATATATATACATATATATATATATATATATATATATATATATATATATATATATATATATATATTGTCACCTTTTGGTTATTGAAAAGCACGTCGGAGGAGCCCAAATATACGTACCTGATCCCCCTTGATCTCAAATCTTTGCAGCCTGCTCTTTGAGTCCCCGAGATGGCTCATCGCGAGGTACGACGTCAGAGGGCTCTAAACGTCATCTGCTCACTCCGGTACATTAACGGGAAGAAAGATATTGGCCGCACTCATCTCCTTTCTCAAGTCCTGTCTTATTTACCGGAAACTCCGCAAGACAAAAGCCCATCCCATTCGCCTTACTCGAGCGGGTTACGCGACGTGCCGAAGCGCGAAGTGGTACGTGCGATTTAATGCTGTAAGAAACACTACGCCTTAATGTAGTGGTGTCGCTTTTTAAAACTCTAACTCCGGATTTGTGTTGTTTGGTATAGTAATTGACAAATAACTGACAAATACCTTCTTACGCTGACATTGGCATTAGGAGCCTAGCACTCAAGGTTAGTTGTGAAACGTGAGTATAGAAATTGGAACGCATGCGTAGAAAAAAATACCGAAAATAAACCAGAAAGTACAGCGTGTAAATCAAATATTTTGCTCTCTTCTTTTTAGAAATTGAGCTGCCTTTAATTTTTTTACAATGTGAAATTTTCAAAATTGTTGTCGTTCAAAAATAACACCTAGTAGTTGCAGCATTGTGTTTAAAAAATACACTGAAAAGCGTATAACTTTTATACGGCCCTCATATAACGCGCCATGTTTTTGAGAATCCTTGTGGATGCTTACAACATCCCACACTGTGGCCCTGATAGTTTCATGGAAGACGGTCAGTTTGAGTGGCTGCTCACGATGCACGAGAGCTTGGTGCTTGGCACATGTCACGTCGTCGTCGCAGCCGCACCACGTAGACGCATACATTACACAGCACCTTCCTCTAGTATGTTTTCATTCAAGGCTGGGTATGAAAAGCGAACTCAGTCCCCCGGAGAGACATTTTCCGCAAAAGATGGCAAAAATGTTTTTAACAAATTAACTTTTAATGCGAGAGCATTATAAAGCTCCACCTCAAGGTATTTTGCATACAGCTATCCTGTTTCCTGGCCATGTTTTCCGTTTCCCCACCAAATTTAGCGGGAAAATTGACGTCACGTGACCTATGCACCAATTCAGTTTCCCCGCTAAATTTAGCGGAATTCAGTTTCCCCCAAAATTGCCCGTGTGTTCCCGTGTGTGCAACAATAAATGCTATCGCATTAATAGATAATCACACCCCTGTGGCTTCTACAACATTTGTTTCTAACAATTTTTGTTTTTAAATAGCATGAAAGGATTTTGGCGTGTTTCAGCTTACAGCCGATTTTACGTAGATTTTTCGCACGGGTGTTTCATCCAGCCTCTAAATTACTATTACCGTGACTGCCTGGTGTCATAAAGTCGTTCGCGAAGTTTTGAGGTTCCGTCGGAAATTATGTTTTCTGATAGATCTCGTTGGCGCACAAATGGATCTTTTAAAGTGGACGAGTCATGACATTTCCAGAAGTTTAGTAAGTTGGGCGAGTTCGTATAGTCAACAGAAGAGTGCACAAAAAAACAAGGACAGAAAGAAAGAACAGTGTTTGTGTGTTCTGCATTTGTGTTGAGCATGCTCCTTCTCCCTGTCCTTGTCTTTTTGTGCTCTGTTCTGTTCAACATGACGTCTCACTTTGAGCAGCGGTCTCTGCATTGAATGCACACCTGCTTTTCACGTGCGTGCTCCGCCCTGATGTATTCCGCAAGAGGGATCGTACCTACGAATATTTCCTTAAATATCGTCCGTATTGTGAATGGCGTCTGACTCTCTTGACTCTCTAAAGAAAAGTTCATACACACAAATAAAAATGATTCATCACTGCTCTAGAAAAATCGCTCGTCTTCACTTAAATATAGTATAGCACAATAGACCCTTTCAAAAAGTCCTCGCCATCTACCGCCTGCTGCGCCAATTATCCGAGTCGGCCATTGTTTGAGAACGCACTCTGAGCTTGGATTAGACGCGAGGGCTTTGTCAGCACTCGGCATGAACTCGGCACAGCTCGTATCGAGGTCGAGTACTGCGTCAACGTTCGGTGAGGACGCTGATCTAATCACACGCTTCGTGCCAAAGGATGGATGGATGGATGGATGTTAATGGCTATACCCTTTGTAAGGAGCGGTAGCTTGCGCCACCTAGCCTAAGTCTAAAAAGAAAAACATGATTCCTCTCGCCCTTTTAGCCAATTTACTCCCTCTAACCATCACCAGGCGGTGTGGGACATCACCAGATTGAAATGAAACCGCCAGTGTTGCTTGACAGGGTTTCGCAAAGGATCTTTTGTCTCGAATGATCAATCCCCGCGTCTACTTTATTACCAAAAGTACACCAAACATCTAGTCGCTATGGGAGTAAGGGGATAACCAAATGATGACAAACAGTTAGCATCTAGCCAAACATATGACCCTCCGCATTTCGTTTTCAATCGAAGCGTGACCTGTATTGCGTCATTCGCCGTACCCTCTCGATGTCCGTAATGATGCGGCATGCGGGTAATCTGCGTGAAAACAGGCCGCGAATTTTGATTGCTTCGTTCTCTAAAATCGTGGAAAACAATGCTGCCATGTCTCCAGTCGCTCTTATTTATATGACGCTCTCGTGGCTCTACGAAACCCGTCAGCTCGTCCTATTCTCGGTAATTACCATAACATCGGCAACTCGTAACATCCACCAATGTCAATTTATCCTTGCCTTACCTCATTTCAACCGTAAAACTGCTCTTTTATGTCTTTTTCACGGGATATACTTACAGCACTTACAGCAACGACTTTTCACTACACAATTTTAAAGTTCACCGCGCATCGATCATCAGATCAAAGTGGGAGTCCCTAATTGTAAGACTAACGCATTTCACCATGCATTTGTTCCTAAAACTTCTTTGGGATGGAGCTACCTTCCGGCTTCTATTGTTTTCGTTGTTAACGATAAATTATTTTTTTAAACGCTATTAACACCCTTTGCAGTTTTGAGCCTTCATGAAAAGGTACAAAATTACTGATCCTCTTTTTTATTGTTGTATTTTTGTTGTTCCCATTTCCCTCTGTAATGCCGATGGACCTGAGGGTATGTAACTAAATAAATAAAAGTAAAAACATTGACGCTCTTCCTGACGCTTTCCTTCGAACGATTTTTAGAGTAAGCTAAAAAGAAAAAGAAACAATAGCGCTTGAGATTTTATGAACACCTTAAAACAATGACGTAGAATTTGGTACTTGTAGCATAAACGCTGTTGTTGTTGTTGTTGTTGTTTTCTCCCAGGTGGATATTAGCAATTCCAGACTCATCGACATTATCTTTCTTCTAATGACGAAAGAATTGCGATTTTCTATCTTCGCAGTTACTACATGCTGGTAAGCGTATTCCGAATTAAGCTTATACATTTGTTTGGAATGTATGTGCACTACAATCTCAAATGCGGAGATGAGCGCAGAGCCAGCACCACATCTTGGAAAACCTGTGCATTCTTATTTTGATTTTATCGTACTGCGACCAAGCACTGACGCCAATGGCACAAGAGTGCTCGGTTACCGTTCGGCAGGGACTCGTGCTTAATCATTACGTCAATGGACGATAACGTCGAACTCAAGCCCAACCGCTGCGTCAGCGCCGTCGTAGTGTGACGACGTTGTATTTATAAGATGGGAGGAATCCAACAGGTCTTGACTATAGTGATAGTTAAGAAAAGTTTTCGACGGAAAGGAAGCCTGAGGAGGAGAAGCAGACGGAACGCTGGGGAGAGGAGGAAGGTTTCGTTTTCTCCTCTCCAGCATTCCGTTTGCTTCCTCCTCGCCAGCCCCCTTTCCCTCGAATACTTTTCTTAACCTTTTACTTAGTATAGTCCAGGTGACGTTGGCGCAACTCGACATTTTACTTTAAATTTGAACAGGTGCTCAGCAAAGAACGACACGTTTCAAAGACGCGCGCGCACGTCTGTGCTTCCCGCAATGCCTATCGCGGGGATCAGAGTCAGTAAAAATGAGCCACGCTTATAATATCGGCACTATAATTTACTTATTTTTTTGTTGTGGCCGTTGCTTTGTTGGATTTTAGTGCACAACTGTCGATCGTTACGATTCGAAAATCGAACCTCCTAGGCTTTGTCTACGGTGCCATAAAATCTCGGGGGATCATGTTTTGCTGTATCACGGAATATTTCAGCCTTTTTCCAGGAGAGCAAAATCATTTCCAGCGAGTTTAGTTAAGACTTAAGATAACAGGCAGCGACGATTTTTAGCATCTAGATGGCTCAAAGGATCGTTGCTCTAAAGCGTTTGTTATTTATTCGCTCTAGCGTGAATTTTTCTGGCGAACAAATTTGTTTGCTGTAAGACCACGCCATTTCAACCAAGAATTTAGGAACAATTCGGTTTGAGGATAGGAAGGGACACCGTTCGTTTTAAATTATTTGCTTATTTATTCCAGCGAAAAATCCATTTTACATGTTCGTGCTTTTTCAAACGTTGTACTTAAAAATATATGCATTTTCGCGATAAATTTGGTAATGCCACAACAAGATAATTAAATTCACGTTAACGTCAACATTCACCAAAGAATATTTTATGTTTATAAAGAATTGTTCGACTCTCGACACTTACTTAAAAAAAAGTCCACATTGTATAAAGCCATCTGCTTCCGCCAATCTACCTGCCACCACGGGCCTATAAAAACCTGGGCAGCTGGAGATCACGAACTTCACGAAATAATAAGTGCTGCGGTTAGGCAGCTGATGAGAGTCAAAACCTAAGTCACAATTATCCGAAGGTAGCCGCCGTTTTATTTGTTTCCGCGTAAAACTTGTCACGACCGTATTTAAAAAGAAATATCATAAAAAGTGAAAGAAATGAAGCTCTACACACTCTTATCCAACGTAAATATACACTACCACATAGCGCGAGAATAATTGAGGGCCATTTTGACGCATTCGAATACCTTTGACGAGTGCAGTGAAGACAAAGACTGCCTTTGTCTCCACTACCCTCGTCGAACACCATAGAAGACGGAACACAGGCGTCCGACATTTGGTTTTTGCATTCGAACACGTTCGAGGAGTGCAATGGAGACAAAGGCAGTTAGCCTTACGTCTACCCAATATTTTATCCAATCAGAGCTCGGCGTTCCCCTCTACCAACTCGTCCCGGCGCGTTTTGGTCTCCCTTTTTTCCTCGGTCGTTTTCTCGAGCATAAGAAGCTTGATCAGCAAGTCAAATGTCGAGTATGTTTTTTCTTCCAGCCGCAGCCCGATCTTTATTCTCAGATATTCCGCCAAGACGTCCAGCTTCATTTCACTTCATGTTCAGTTCTTGTTATCGAAACTTGAGAAAAGACACTTTCAGAATCCGCATTTTCATTGTGGAAGTGAGGAGATTTTCGGAACACCTTCAACTAGGTTGAGGAAAGGGCATACGCCGGAAACGCTCTTGTAAGCGGCTGTTCTATGCCAGAAGTTTAGGCAGGTTCTATGCAAAGCGCAAGTTCGTCCGCTTTTTACACAGGGGTTGCGAGGATGTCAGAACGCCGAGCTCTGATTAGCTGATAGATAAAAATAGGGGGTACACCTCGAAGACTCCAGCATTCAAGTCGACCCACTATCCTTTCAATCAAAGCTAACGAGAGCTCGGCGTCGTTCTGACAACACCACAACTCCTGCGCAAGAGGCAGACAACTTGTTTTACGTATTGTTCAATGTGCTAGAAACTGACTGCTGTAGGTTCTGGATTTCTGAATCTAGCTCATGAGAACAACATCCAATAAAGTGAGGTGATACTCTTACCATGTCTGCGCTGCACTTGGCACTTCCTATGGTTTTTGAGTTTACTGGCATCGAGACTTCGAAGTGCGGACGAAGAATTTGGTTGCCGTAGCTGCAACCATAGCCAGAAGTAGCCACAACTAGCCAGGGAGGTCAAGCAGCCGACCTCAATTTTAGGCCGCCAGACCTGCTTGAAAGTAGCTAGTTTGTCGCAAAGCAGCGACCATCGGCTATTCTGGAAGGAATTCCCAAGAAGCGAAAGAGTGAAGGCGAGTCGGTTAGGTTTGAGATTTTATGTCGTCTTGCCCGTTATTTTATTTCCTCCGTGTCTCGAGGTTTAGATTAGGACTCAAAGGGAATCTGATCACCAGCTTCCTTGTCACCCCACGGCTGGGCTAGAGTAAAAAAGCGTGCCCTCTTGCGGCCTTTACGTGAGGAACGGTTTCTCCCTCCTATTGCTGCTCAGTGGGGTCGCTGCGACCTTACCCCTCCTACAGCGCCTTAACACCTTCTAGGAGGTACTCCAATTTATCCCTTTTGACCAACTCTTTCACGGGTCAAATTGGGGGATTTTCGTACACATTAGATCCACAGGCCTAGAGGCCGCCTGTCTCCAGGAGCTTAGGCAGAAAACATCTTCCTCTTTGTCTTCTAAAATAAAAAAAAACTATTTTGTATGAACAACCTTGTGTGTGAATAGTGGTTCGAATCTAATAGTGCAGCGCCACCCTAGCTTCTGCACTGTTGAAAAAATCCGGCCGTCTTGGCTTTCCCACGCACTGTCAAGGCTATGAATGGCGCAGCGCTATTCGATTTGGACCACTATTTGGATAACCCTACCATTTATGTATAATAAGCCAAACGTATTTCACTCAGCGCACTGCACTAGCCTATATAAAAGCATTGAAACGGAATTTCTATCGTGATGGTCGAAACAGATGATCAGCGTGGCTTATTCAGGCAGTACAGTGAGGGGTAGCGTGGTCGCACACCCGACAGTGACGTCGTGGGAAGATGCGCGACAACCCGAGCAAAACTTTGCCGCCTTGCGGGGCCTTCTTCAAAGTCCTCTTTTCTCCCACCATGGCAGCGTCTATCGACCAACACACTGTTTACAAACAAGCCTACTCTTGCCCACACCAGGTGTGGGCACTGCGCGTGCCCAGAAACCGAATTCGGGAGGTGTGAAACATCTGCGCATGCGTAATGCCGACAGCAGCGTCACCACAGCGGCGTGACGTCAGAGAGTTGAGTTGGTCTATAGACCGTTTCGCATTAAGCTGGACCACAGCCAACGCAACGATTCGATGGAACCAATCAACTAGCGACAAAGTGCATCGTCATTGTCGCGTTTGTGCATTTGCTCGCACCGGCCAAACCAAGTACGCGCAGCAGAGTGGGAGTTATCCTGTGCTTTTGCCCGTGCGTGTCTGGTCTAGTCGGCGATATCGAAGGCGCAAAGACGACGAGCTCCTTGATGATGCGCTTTTGGCGCGACTTGATTGACTCCGTCCGATCGTACCGTAGGCTGCGGTCGGACTTAATAGAGGTTTCAGTGAACCGTTTTTGCACATCTGATACGGTACGATCGGCCCTCCGGTACGAACTGCGCATGCGCTTGTCTTCTGCGATCTTACCGTAATGCGGTGGTCGAACCGTAAGGCACGACCGGCACGATCAATGGCCGACAGGGACAGTCTCGCTTGGTTAGCAAAACGGCTATTTCGCTGGCGGAGAGAGCGTGCCGTGGCTTCAAACATGATTAAAATAACTCGTGGTAGTGCCTGGCAGGAGCGCCATATGTGACAGCAAGTGCATAAAGGTGGATTCAGCAAATAAAAAGAAAAATGCAGAACAAAACGCAATAGGACATCCTCAATAGAGATAAATTAAAGTTTAGCCGAAGCGAAAATCGTCTGCACAGTAGCTCAGTGGATTGGAGCGTCCACCTCGTGAGCTCGAGGGGCGCGGCAATGGAGAGTTCAAATCCTGCTGGCCCATACACTTTTTCTTTTTTTTTTCTTTTCATATTTAGATTTTTTTTATAATGTAAGTTTTTTTTAATATTTTACGTTTTTTTACATTTTATGTTTTTTAATATTTTGAAGTTTTTTTATATTTCAAGGTTTTTTTTGTTTTAAGTTTTTTTATATTTCAGTTTTTTATATTTTAAGCTTTTTTTTTTTTTTTTGCATACAAACGTTGGGATGTGCATTTCGAGCACTTTTCACCCGTTTTTACAGCTGCTTTATGACTGAGTGTTATCTGTAGTGTCAACAGAGTGAGCAACAGCCTTCTGCATCAAGGCTCTGGATACCTTTTAGTTTAAAAATGTTGCATGAATTAAAAATGTGTGTTCTAATGCTAATCACATATATCCTATAAAACGAGGCCTTTAAATATTGGGTGATAGTTTTAATAGGTGCACAGCAGTAAAGTTACAGGTTTTCCTTTATTTTTCTTTTTCGTGGTCGTACCGTACACCGCTCAACGATCGGTTCGCGGGCGTACGACCGTGATCGTCTGCTATCTTTACCGTAAGAGAGCAACATGAGCGCCGTATCTACCTCCGTCCCTCCGCCTCCTCCTCGCAAGCGGATTTCAGCGGAAGATGATATCTTCCTACTTCGGGAAGTGCTAGGCGCTAATCCTTTTTTTACTCCAGCCCTTTGGAATGAATGAGGCTTAAACGCGGCGTCGAAAAAGAACTTCTCGTTGCGAGGAGCGAAGGAACGGATTGACCTCCTCGTAACTTTGTACAAGAAAAATGACCGCCTCAACCGGAGAAAACGAGTATGTTTTTGTTAGTTTTGTATTTTATTCGCGATTGAATATTCCTAGTTTTATTTGTCCATAACTTTCTTAATACTCGACCCTGCAGTGGGCCTCGAGGGAAAGACACAGGATCGCTGGCAGACGACTTCGAATGTTGATGATAAGCGCGCGCGAGCGTGTTCTTATTTGTGTTTCATATCGAGTTTGCGTTCGGCGACTTTTCAGCATACCAGGACGTGGTTGGAGTAAGCATCATATTTGGTTGATGTAAAACACCAAAGCTCGCCCACTGAGAACGTATGACTTACAAAACAAGTTACTATGTACGGTCGAGGAACTATTTTATTCCTCAAAGATATAAATCGGGTAAACTGAAAAAAAAAAAAAAATACGGTGGTGATCGAGCCTCTGACACCCAGATTCAGCCGTTTGTTGTCAACGTCTCCGGGATGCGCAGCGCCGATCGGAGATGGGGCAGATCCTCCTTTGTGAACCTGAACTGCCGTACGACGTCCTCCTCGTCCATCGACGCCAAGTTGAACGTCCCATGCCTTGCCGCCAACACGCCCGAATGCCGAGGCCGGGATGCGTAACCGCCTCCGTTGACTGCTACGAACTCGATCGCTACGAAGTCAACACAACTGTCATCGTTGGTAAAAGACGGCCCGTGTCAGTCGTTTGCAAAGCGACGTAGATGGAAACAAATTGCCGCGGCGTTTTTCGCGGCCTCGGAGATGCATAGCGAGCCGACGTTAAAAACGATACGTATGAATTACGAGAGTGTCATCAAGAGCCACGTAATACCTATTCACACTCGGAGCGGACGCGCGCGTTTGATCGAAGTGCTGGATTCGCGCTGTTGGACCGCGAATTGATAAGCGCTTCGGGACCGATCCTTTACGATTGCGACTCGATGCTGACGTGACACCCGGCAAAGAAAGGTTGGACCGGCATTGCGGCCCACGAATTGTTATAGCGATCGACAGTGAGGTGCAGTCGTGTCAGAATAAAAATGGAATACTGATAACAAAGTGTACAGTACATACCGTGTTGCGAAGGTAATCCATACGGCGTTTATTTGAGCTCTATATCACACAAAACAAAGAGATAGAATCGATGAGAGCCCATTTTTCGACGACAGCGTTCGTCACCGCTGCCTCGAAAAACAAGGAGATGACAAGAAGAAGGGATTGACCTCTTAATCTACAATTGAGGTCAGCGATCAAACTATAATACGGGAAGGGTTCACAAGGGTAGCGCGGGCATATTCCATTCAGCACGCCAGCTGGTCGTGGGCAGACGGTCGCCGAGTCGCGGAGTGCCTGCTAGGCATATCTGCCGAACTCTCTTGCTCGGTGTCGGTGGAATCGTGGCCGTTGGGGCTCTTCCCGGGTGTTTGTAAATCCAGCGTTCTTGTTCGTCGTGGTCTGTTTCAGGTACTTTTTACTTTTTTCTTGCTGCTTGAAGTCCAGACGCGTGAGAAGCGCACGTAGAAAAATAAACGTCCGTTGGTCGTCGCTACCGCGACGGTGTCGGCCATGCTGATTTGATCGTAAGAAGTGCGCAGCTTCGGAGCTGTCGTAGGATTTCGTCGTAACCTGCGCAAAACTTACGAAAATTTTGTTTCGTGAATACGAATTTGTTCTTAAGTTTTGTCTTACGCACATTTTTGGCGTAAGATCGTTTCGTGAATCTGGCCTCTGTCTTTTCTCGATGAGGCCGATGCAGGTTTCCGTTGCCAGGGGCGCGACCTGTACCGATCGTCTGCTCTCGTCTGCAAATACGGTTCCCCCAAAGCCGTTTCAAGGCACACGATCGGTCGACTCGCCCGATCCAAGGTATCGATCGTTTTTGTTTATCGATCGTATTTTGTTCCGGTTCCCTAAAACTCTCTAATGATGGAGGTTAGTTTTAAAAGGCCTATAGATTTTCTTGCAAGAAACACGTCGAAGAGATGCACGAGGGCGTCGAAGCTGATCACAAGCGATCCTCGCGTTTGTGCAGAAATTGTTTGAAGCCATATGCCGGTTCTTTTTTATAAAACTTTTTCTGTGATTGCTGTATACCGTCGTAGAGTCGGATGGCGACATCGAATGGCCATTTAGGGCGTCTGTACTCGATTCAAATTAGCGGGTTTTTTTTTTCACTACCTCAAACACTGAAGCACAGCTGACCTCAACTTCTCACTTCAGTTAATATTCTTTCTAACGTCTTCCATCTCGCGCCGCAAATACCACCCCCACTTGGCTATAACTGAAAAAAAACGCATTCTTTAAGGCATTCGGTCTGTGGGCTAAGAGCTGAACGGTACATACGTGCGAAAGTCGGCATTAAATAAGAATACACGTATGAAATTCCGAATTATGTTTTATGACCAAAGTTTAATTTATGTCCGATACCTTGGACAGAAATACTACCACCACGATAGATGGCCGCTGAGTTAAATGTACGGACGCACGTTCCGATAAAAAGAACATGATTTGTTAATTTTTTCAAACCTCTAAACGGCTAAGTGTCATGCTCAACTTTATTATCCACAACAAAATAATTTGATGGTCCAGTTGGTTAAACATAGTACAAAAATTTAGCGGGAAAATTAGCTGGAAAACCTAATAAAACGTCAGTTCGAAGTAGCTCTCTGTCCTGTCTACTCCTTCCTGTGTTCGTCCTTTGCGCTAATTTTGTGTATTTTATTATCCACAGTAAGCTGTTTGTTTGTACTTTTGGTCTTTGAAGTCAATGGAACAGTTTTTTAAAAAAGGGGGGGGGGGGGATCGGGGGAGCGCTTCCAGCGCCTGACGGCGCTTGCCGCCTGTCAGCCGGATGAGACTTGTTTAATGGTGTTTCGCCACCTTAAACTGACATGTTTATTCATTTAAGCTATTCCGAAAACTTCGGAATGTGAAATACTATAGAGAAGTTTGTAATTTCTGTTAGTGATTTTTTTAACTTCGTTTGACATTTTTTTGTGTATTAATAAAGAGAGAGAGAGAGTGTGTTGTGTGTGTGTCTGTGTGTGTGTGTTGTGTGTGTGTGTTTGCGTCTGTGTGTGTGCGTGTGCGTGTGTGTGTGTGCGAGCACGTGTGTATGTGTTTGTTTGTTCATCGTCTGCATGTGTAGTGATGCAGCACTGGGAAGGCATGTTGTTGGTGGTGGAAATCGATGACTAAACGTAAACATAACTTCCTAGCAAATCCGAGCTGGTTTCGCCAGTCCTATTTTGGGGTGCGCCAAAATCAGAAATTTCCATAGTAACTGTCTTTGAGGTTATTTTAATTTTAAAAAGCGAGAGGAACACGAGGACGATGAAAGATCGGGGCTTAGTTCAGACAAGGCTCGTGTTTCTTCGATTCTTCGAACAATAAAATTATCAGCGTTCAGATTCTCGAGGAAGCGGAGGCCAAAAATTTTATCACAGAAACGTAAGCGTGCCTTACTTGTCTTTTAGTATTCTACTTATCTCTTCACAACCTTCATTTTTTTTCTATCTCCCTCTAACTTTTGTTTTTGTTTTTAGAGCGCAGCTCTAGGCACCTGTTTCCGGGTTGAGCGGCGTCGACGTCGGCGTCGACGTCGGCGCCGGCACAACCGCGCGTTGGATTATGGGACGTTTCCCATAATGCAACGCGCATAGCGGGGAAACTTTTTCCGCTAAATTCTAGCGGGGAAATTTTTCCGCTAAATTTAGCGGAGAAAGTTTTCCGCTAAATTCAGCGGAAATATTTTCCCGCTAAGCTTAGCGTGGAAATTGACGTCACGTGACCTCAACCCTAATTTAGTTTCCCCACTAAATTGAATGGGAATATTTTCGCAAAATTTCTCTGCTAAATTTAGCGAGAAAAATTTCCCCACTAAATTTAGGGAGAAAATATTTGCGAATTTTTCCGCTAAATTTGGCGGGAAATTTTTTGCTAAATTCTCCGCTACCATTAGCAGGAATATTTCCCCGCTAAATTTAGTGGGGAAATTTTCGCTAAATTTAGCAGGGAAATCTTAGCGAAAAATTCTCCGGAAATGGGAGGGGAGCAGGAGAGGAGGAGGAAGGTACGGGGGAGGACGGGCATGCCCTCCCCTCCATACCCTCCTCTCCTCCTCCTCTAGAGCTGCACTCTAATTCGTAATTCCAGAGAATTGTAAAGGCCCGTTCACACTCTTGCCACCTAGTATGACCGAGAGAGACAAGACCTGTTGAAACCTCTTAAATTTTCTCTGGACGAGAGAACACACTGGCAATCTGGCGCCATCTATGCGGTAACCTTGGAACTGCATTGCACAAGCGCGAAGGTTTTGCAGGATTTCGGAGGTCAAATGTGCGTAATACCTATAAGAAAGGCTCGTTTATAACGTTGACAAAGGTTTTTCGAACCAAGAAAGAAAGGATAATGCGCGAGAGGAATAGAAAATATGCCGGACCGCCAAGTTTACACTGCTACCCAATAGATGGCGCCAGTGTGTCCTCTCCTCGTAAGAGATATTAAGAGGCTCCAAGGCACCCGGTTCTTAAAGGCTCGTTCACACACTTGTAACCGAGAACGACCAAGAGAGACGAGACCGGTTTTAAGCCTCTAGCGACGTCTTAGCGCCGTTCACATATATGAACCGAGTAAGACCGGAGAGAGACCAGACTCGGTTTTAAGCCTCTTGCGATCTCTTAGGACCAGATGCGCTGCAGCGAAGCTGGTCCTAAGACGTCGCAACAGGCTTAAAACCGGTCTGGTCTCTCTCGGTCTTACTCGGTTGCATATGTGTGAACGGCGCTTTAGACCTGATGCCCTGCTGCTGAGCTGGTCCTAAGACGTCTCAAGAAGCTTAAAACCTGTCTCTGTCTCTCTCGGTCGTACTCGGTTGTAAGTGTGTGAATGGCGCTGTGAACGGGCCTTAAACCTCATTCATTATTTTTATCATCCATTACTTACCAAAGAGGTTATTTGTTCAGTCGTTTGCATTCTAGCCCTGAAGTCGTTCAAGGACCGCTTGTCTGAGTGGCGCGAATATTTAACTGGAATACAATTCTTTCGTATACCGAGTTGCAACTACTACCTCGGAGATCGCCACAAGCAGCTGATGGAAACTGTACTCAGCCGTATTCGTCTATAGTAGCAGCAACAACAGATGCAACATAATGAGTGGAGTACCGCTAGTGCCGATTAATGAGTCGCAATAACTAAACTCAACGTTTTACAGCGCAGCTCTTAGGCGCCCGTTTCCGGGTTAAGCGGCGTCGGCGTAACCGCGCCCGTTGCATTATGGGACGTTTTCCTGCTAAAGCTAGCGGGAGATTTTTCCGCTAAATTTAGCGGGAAACTTTTTTCGCTAAATTTAGCGGGAAAATTTCCCCGCTATCTTTAGCGGGTTAAGTCTCCCTGCTAACTTTAGCGGGGAAATTGACGTCACGTGACCTCAATACCAGCTTAGTTTCCCCGCTAAATTTAGCGAGGAAATTGACGTCACAAGTTCGTGTCACATCACACATGAATAAAGTCAGCGGCAGTAGGAGATGAGGAGGAAAGGAGGAGGGAAGGAGGAGGAGGAGGAGGAGGAGGAGGAGGGAGGAGGAGAAGTGAGGGGATGAGGAGGAGGGGACGAGTACGGAAGAGGAAGAGGGGCATACCCCTCCGTACGCTCCCCTCCTCCTCCTCGAAAGCTGCGCTCTAGTTTCGCATTAGAGAGATTTGTACACGTCTTTCATTTTTATATATATATATATATAGGGTGTCCCAAGTCACCAGGCTAGATATAAAATGGACCGTAAAAACCGACACATGCACGTAGCAATCTAAACTTTTCGTCAAAGGTGTATTTCACAGGTCGTTTCTTTTCTTGTAAAATTACAAAGCATAGCTCCTTTTCTGTAAAAAGTAGGGCCAAAAGACTCGCAAGGGTCAACTGCGGGCGGCGACGCAGACGATCGAGTCGACTTGCGGGGTGCGTTTGGCGCGCGTGTTGATAGGTGGCGTCGGGAGCAGCGTCTCGAAGGTGCAGCCGGCCAGCGAAAGAAAGCACACGACACGTAGACGAAATCCGTTGGCAGCAAAAGCGCCGTCGCTATGCAGACGCGTTTTCTTTTCTTTTTTTTACTTTAAGTTCTGCTTTTATTGTCCGCATTTATGTTTAAATCAACGGTACATTTCAAAACGATTATGTTCATTTTAATTGAACACGGTGGTCGGGAGCAGTCTCGATAAGGAGGTAGAGCCATCTATCAATACGAGAGCCAAACGCGCCCCGCTACTCGACTTGGTCGTCTTCGTCGCCGCCCGCCGTTGACCCTTGCAAGTTCCTTGGCCCCATTTTTTTACAGAAAGGTAGCTACTCTTTGTAATCTTACAAGAAAGAAGCGACATGTGAAATACACCTTTGACGAAACGTTTAGATTGCTTCGTGCAGGCGTCGATTTTTACGGTCCATTTTAGATATAGCCTGGTAGCTTGAAACACCCTATTTATATATAACTAGAGATTTAGCGACGAAGCAGCAACGAAAGCTATAGTGCGCCAAGTTAAACATATTGTCACGAAGACGACAAGGAGGCGGAGAAGGCGAGCAGTCGGGGTTAGATAGAAGTGTTCCTCTCGACTGGACTAACCTTCATGCTCCCACTGCATATTAAACTCAAGATTTCTCCATAACAATATTTAAACAGTTCTAAAAAGAAAATCAACCCAAAGTTAGAAGTTATAGTTGGTGTAAATATTTCCACCCGCGTCGCCGAGTGAGCGCGTGCGTGGCCGAATGGTCATTCCCCTTCCGGCCTCTGGCGAGTACGGGCGTGTGTGTCATGAGCTCCGACGGAGCGGTAAAAACGGCCGCGTCAGGCCGTGGTACGTCTGTCGTTGATAACGCTGAAGATTACAAGATTATCCTGCCCCAACTTCCCACTGGTTATGTTGTGACGAACGCTGTATTTTTACACTGTGATGTGAAAGGAAGGCCGTATCGCGTGCAAGACTTCCGTGACGAGCTGCAGCGGCTGCAAGTGCTGAAGGACCTGGCCTCAGCCGGTCCACATCAGATGAACCACGTTTGGATGCTGAGGCTGCACTCGCTAGCGGCGAAGCAAAGGTTGGTGGACGCGAAGGAGCTGACCATCAAGGGGGGGCGTTGCCTCGTCATCGACCCGGCGAACACTGCGGTGAAGCTCAAGCTCCACTGGGTACCGTACGACGTTCCCAACGGCCAGGTGAAGAAGGAGTTGGAGCGCTACGGCAAGGTATCTGAGATCACCAGGGACTTCTTCCGGGAGAAGGGGTTTGAGGCTGTTGAGTCTAACACCCGGAGTGTACGCATGACCCTTAAGGAAGGCTACACCGTGGACAGCCTCCCCCACGAGATGCGCCTGGAAGGGTGTAAGGTCCTTGTCGTGGTGCCCGGACGCGCTCCGCTCTGCCTTCGCTGTCGTCGTACGGGCCACATTCGCCGGGACTGCCGCGTCCCCCGCTGCTCCGACTGCCACCGCTACGGTCATGAGGCAGAAGAATGCGTCAAAACGTACGCCTCGATGGCCCGAGACCGTAAGTTGGAGGACAACTCCGACTACCTGATGGATGGTATCGAGGCGGAGGAAGCCGTAGGAGGGTCGCCTCCAACCGACCTGCTGCCAATGGAACAGAGTGGGGCACCCACACCCAAGGACGACGGCAACCAGGACGCAACGTCACAAGCGCGCGACTCTGAGGGGACGACACGAGGTCAAGACGCGCCCCACGACAGAGCCAAGGAGCGCCTGCCCGAGGAGCAAACGCTGTCCGCAGGCGGACAACCTGCAACGGTGAACAGCCATCCTGGTGGTAAGAGCGGCGACGCAGGAGCGGCAGACGAACAGGGCTCCAAAATGGACGCCAGCCAAACGGTAAAGCGACCGAGGGAGCCAGCGGCAACACCTGACGGCACTGGCCAGGAGGCCAACCAAGCGTGGCCTACGCTCGAACCGCTCGGACCCAAGAAAGGTCGGGTCGCGGTGAAGCCGCGTATCCCGCCGGATGATCGCCGGAGGAAAGACTCTCTGTGAGTGGTCTCGGTAACTACGGCATTGCGAATGTACGGCTCCCTTTTGTTTGCGTTTGCATTCTAGTGCGCGTACGGTCCAAATTATATTTTTTCTGCTAGCCTACCTTGTTTTATTTTGTTGTTGTTTTGTCTAGCCTCCCACTTAATCGTTGATGAACCTGGAACGATCATTACGTGTGGGCACGTTAAACGTGCGAGGCTTATGTGCCAAACGTCGTCAATACCAGGTAAATCGCTTATTTATAGAGAAAGACCTGGACGTGGTCGCGGTTCAAGAAACGAAAATGGAGAGCGAGGCCCAGACAGAGAATATGGTGCGACTTTTTGAAGCGAGGTACGACGTGTGCGTCAGCCACGCTAAGGGGACGTCGGGAGGTTGTCTTTTATTTCTAAAAAAGTGTAGTGGGACCGTTGAACAAGTGATTAGCTGTGATGCGGGCCGACTTGTGTTGTGTGATTTTGTTATCTCTAATTTAAAGTTTCGTGTTTTGTGCATATATGCCCCTACAAAGGTGGAGGAACGTGTAGTTTTTTTCGAACATATTGAAAGGTATGTTAACACAGATCGACTGGTGATTTTGTTGGGGGATTTTAATTGCGTTTGTGCGCCCCAAGACAGATCGAACAGCGCGCGGTATAGAGATGCAAGTTCAGTTATGTTAAACGATATGCTGGATCGATATGAATTAGAGGACGTAGCTCACTGCGCGTCAAGCGGCAGGCATATACAGTACACGCATTTCCAGGGCACGAGTCACGCGCGATTAGACCGGGCGTACGTTTCCCTCGAACTTATTAGCGCTTGTAAACAATATTCAGTCGACCCCGTGTCATTCAGTGATCATTCCCTTGTCTCCTTTTTAATTTGTTCTTCTAAAGAAGCGCCTAAGAGGTTCGTTTGGGATTTATGGAAATTTAATACGAAGCTTCTAAATGATGATTTCTTTTTAACTGCGGTGCGTCACCAGCTTCAAGAATTCGTAAACGCTCAAGGGGAAGAGGTTGGTGTTAAATGGGAACTGTTTAAACAGGAAATTAAAATGATAGCCATAGAACGATCGAGTTTATTGAAGCATGAGGAAAAAAGAAAACAAGTGAATTAAAAGACCTGCTGCAGACGGTAATGAAAGAAGAATGCCGCTCGCCCGGTTTTTTCGCGGACGAGATTATCAGTATTAAAAAGCGCTTAGAAGTTCTGGACACCGAACAATATAAGGGGGCTATGGTGCGAGCTAGATGGAAGCGGTTGTCACTCGGGGAGATACCCACTAAAAGGGCTATCGGGGCGGAACGAAGATACGCGAGTAAAAATGAGATAAGCGAGATTACGTATCGAGGTGTTCTGTCTGGTGATAAGGATTTCATCGAACGCGCGTTTGTGGAATACTATAAAGAGCTTTTTAGTTACCGCGCGCCCAAAAAGAAAGAATTTCGAAGCGTTTATTTGCCGTTTATGCCCAGACTGGCAGACGACATAAAAGAAAAGCTAGAACTACCCATATCGTTGGCAGAAGTAGAACGAGCCATCGACCATTTAAAACCCGGAAAGTCACCCGGTCCTGATGGTTTGGGCGCTGATTTTTATAAAGCGTTCAAGGACAAGCTTGCCCCTTTTTGCATGATGTGTTTTCCGAAGCGTATCGTGTAAAAGTTTTGCCTCCTTCTTTTTTGTGCACTCATACGATTTTTATACCGAAAAGTGATGATCCAGTGAAACTCCGTAATGTAGGAGCGTATCGCCCAATCACTTTGACGAATGTGGATTATAAAATTTTGATGAAAATATTAGCAGAGCGGATGCAAAGTGTGATAAGCGTTATTGTCGGCCCGCACCAGACTTGTGGTATCAAAGGACGAAGTATCGTTACAAACGTTCATGTGGCAAGGAGCATTCTGGAATGTTGCGATAGTATGGAACGGAGAGTCGCTATGCTACAGGTCGACTTGGAAAAGGCCTTCGACCGTGTGTCACATGATATTCTTTTTTCTATTTTAGATCACGTCAATGTTGGTTCAGTCTTGTGTGAGGGAATACGTATGGCATATCAAAATTGCGCCACCCGTCTGGTTGTGAACAAACGTGTGAGTGAGCGTATTGGTCTTTTTTCGTTCGGTGAGACAAGGATGTCCACTTTCGCCTCTGCTTTTTTTGTATTTTTTCTTGAACCCTTTTGTTTAAGCATTCTTCGTAGTAGTTTCGTTAGAGGTTTTAATTTACAATCTGCTGAAGTGCGGATTTTGTCATATGCGGATGATGTGGCGATTTTTTGCGTCGACCAAGAAAGCGTGAAGAAAGCCGTAGAGTTGACGGAACTGTTTTGCGAACATACGTGTAGCGCCGTTAACTTTGAAAAGTGTTTGGGCATTTGGCACGGCGATTGGCCTTCCAAGCCGAATGTGTTTGAACGCGTTGTATGGTCCGACCTGCCATCTCGTTATCTTGGTGTACCTTTAGATCACTATCGCGACACTGATGAGTATTGGCGCAATGAAACTGAGGCTTTGCGCGCTAAAGCGAACAAGTGGGGAGGCAATGGGTTATCAATTTTTGCTCGTGCATCCGTATGTAACATGTTTCTTGCAGCAAAAGTTTGGTACGTGTTACAGGTGTTACATTGCTCACGTATCAACATTCAGCGCATCCATCGTGTGTTCGCGGTTTTTATTTGGAGCTCAGTATGGGAGAAGACGAGCCGAACCAATCTTTTTCGACGAGTCGGCGTTGGTGGTCTAGGCCTTTCACATCTGTTCGTAAGACAGCTGGTCAGCAGATTTATTTTTCTTCGGGACCAGAAAGACCCATTTTTACGCACGGTCATTCAAACAAGGCTACACAGTATTCTTCCTGAGTTTATTGTTTCGTCCAACGTAACTGTGACTGGTTGCGTACGCGGGTATCTAAAAGAAGTGATTGGCGCTTATCAATTTTTGACAACGCGGTTTTCTTTGGACTATTTGTGTGGCGTTACGCGTAAACGGCTGACGAAAGATGTGATAGATATACTTTTTCCCACACCATTGTACCGTACGTTGTACAGTGAAGGCCCGGGGCAAGACGTGTTGAAAAGAGTTAAGAGAATGGTTATCCCCGCACACACTAAAACCTTCTTTTTCAAGTTGCATAGCCAAACGTTGCCCGTCAAAGCGTGGCTAGCGGAGAAGGGAGTACCCATCGCTTGGACCGACAACTGCATACTATGTAAAAAACGGGAAACTATCGAACACGTTTTCTTATACTGCTGGGATGCAGTATTCTTTTGGGACGTTTTGCAAAGGACTCTCAAAAAGGACCTCCCACTTACGCCCCAAGGAATTCGGTTTTTACCAGTTGAAGAGGACGAAGGTGTGCCCTTAGACACGATCATGCTGTTGGGCCTTCACAGTTTATGGCTGTGCCGCTTGGCAGTGCGTCATGCAGATATAGATGTGCGTCCTGTGCATAGATATTTTGTAGAGCACATGTGTTTTATGCGTGAATTGTACATGGCCCAACAAACTCGGCCTGAATGGTTGCCACTTCTAGAGGAGCTGGCTAACCTTAAAGATTTTTAGCTTTTGGCGTCAGCCAGGTGGGTTGGCGTCTTTTAACCCGGCTTTGATCATGTGTTGTTGCTTTGTATTACTGCCAAAACCAGGCAATAAATAAAAAAAAGCGCGTGGCCGAACGGTTATCCGCGCTTGACTTTCGCGCAGAAGGCCCAGGGTTCGATTCCTGGGAGCGGCAGCGCATTTTTATTGATGCTTTCAATTTATGTTCTGGTGAATTCGAGAACCTTGTTGTTTGATTCTAGGTCCGAATGTTCTACGCGCCGAACCTTCCACGCCGATTGTTCCAGAAGCCCACGCGTGTACATAAGGGGCTCCGCGTGGCGAGCCGCAGTCAGTTTCGCCCCAGCGTTCGACTCTGCTGTTTCGCCGACTTCGACGCCCGCGACGCCAGGGCTCGGCAGTATCGCGATACAAATGTATCGCGACAGTATTTCAGGAATACATTTCGTATCTGCATTTCTGTAGCGCGATGCATTTTTTCACCAGTATCTGTATTTCTGAACCGAAAAACATTTGGAATGTTTCTCTTTGTAACGCGTGGCGGTTACAATCAGGATGAAACGTACCTCATTACATTTCTCACAGAAATCACTCCTCCCTCCCCTCCCCCCCCCCCCCCAAATAAAAATTAAATGTCCGAACGCATTTTTATTTTTACTTCTAAAGCGAGCACCAGCGTAAAGGAGATGCTGGGGGCATTGTTACTCTGGCTGACCAAGGTTCCTTCCTAACCCTCCAAACTAGTTTTCTATGCGTCCTCTTGCTTCTCTTCTGAGGAAGTTGCTGGCGTAGTCGGGAACTCAGAACCAGGTGGCGTGCCGGGAGTGGAGTCAGGGTACGCTTTTGCGCCGCAGGTCCTTAGGTAGGGACTTCTCCAGTCATTGTTTGCGGGCATTCAACACCGGCTGCCAACCGCCTACCTTGCCTTATGCGTACACAGTGCACCCGGCCGGAAAAGCTCAGTCACAGACCATTGCAGCACAAGCCTGGCGGTGGTTGACTTGAAATAGCGGGGATGACTCACGCAGTGGAAGTTCAACACATGTCCGAATGCGTCTGCGGTTGCGCCCGTAATATTGTACGGCTACAAGGGCGTCATCAGTTGACGTGAACGTGACCTGCTGCTCTGGTGATCCGAGAACCCAGGAAGGAGGCCAGACGTGGCCCTCGCTGCGCCGAACCAGACTTCGTACACCTGCGACTCGTCTCAAGCGCGTTGCTTCTCGGAGAGCCTGCAACTGGCCAGCGCAATATCAGGTCGCAATCCACGAGGTTTTTGTTTGGATGATGCTAAACGAAACTTGAGGACTGCAATCCATGCATCGGTGGTGGAGGGTCGGAAGGAAGGACCTTCACAACAGGGATGCTACTCGTATCGTTTTTTCAACAGTAACAGAAGACATGTGTTTCAGGATGCTTCAGGTGGTACACTATTCTCCAAAATTCCAAATGACACTGCCTGCACGATCTCTGAACGAGGTTACCCACAACGAAAGTACGTATTGTCCTTTCATACAGCAGTGTGGGTAAAGTTTTATGTTCAAGGCCACACCTGCAGATAAAGAATACCACTTCATTCCACCGTGACGTCTTGTGATCAATGTTGACAGGGGCGTCCTTATTGGACAGGGCGTGGTGACGTTTTGATGGGATTTAGGGTGACAGAATGACAAAAGGTTCAAGTCTTGTCAGCGTCACTCGTCAGACAGACAGGATGGCAGGGAAGTGACGGCAATCAATCCTTGATGGAACTTTTTTTGAGCCCATTAAGACTGTTCGTTGTCCGAAACCACTACCTTCAAGGCAAAGTGCCAAGCCTATGGAAAAGTAATTTCGGGACCAAAAACTTCCACTATCAAACTTCACCTCAGTCTATGTCTCAAACAAATGTGAAAAATGTATTGCAGTATCAGCATTTTTGTATTTGTATTTTTGCCTTTCCTAAAATGTATTCCTGTGTTTGTATTTCCAAAAACTTTTTGCCTCTGTGTAAAATGTATAGGTCCGATAACGTTTCGCGACACATTTTTCTAGATATATTCTAGCATCAGTATTTTAGCTACTATTTTACTGTATCCCAGTATTTGTATTTCCAAACACATTTTTGAATATTTCTGCCCAACCCTGTGCGACACTAGCCTTTCTCTGCCTTGTTTTTGGGCGCATCGGTCGCCCCAAGCGAAACGTTTAGTCTCTCCAGTTATTAGCCGCCTTATCATTTTTTCATTCGTGACAATATTTTAGTTTGTTAACAAATTATATTTAGAGCATGACAGGGCGGAATAAAGGGTACTAGCTCGCCAACCAAAAAAGTGGGGTGGAATGGAAGATGATCTCTAAAAAGTTCTTGAAAGTACGATCGAAGTAATTGATGATAAGGCGTACAGCGCTTTCTTTTTTTTTAAATTTTATTCTGGATGTAAATACAACAAAATTTTAAATACGCGAGTCTATCTTTATTGTCACCAAAACAAAAATATCGGGTTGTGTGTATGTTTATACAGCCTAGAACTTAGTCTGCCTCAACGGGCGACTTGTCTCCCAGCTATAGACGCGAAATTTAGCCAGTGCAGTACACAACCGCTAGCCTGTGGTCTTTAACGTGCACCACGCAGTAGTGATACACGACCGCACGCCGGTACGATGCTCATCCAGATCGGAACGGGCAGGGGTGGGGACTGTTATTGTCACCATAACTGGGGACGACTGCGTTCTGCTAATTGAAATCCCTAATTGCTGTTTTAGTTGATAGTCCATCGTATATATTAAATGTTCCGTTTTCCTGCAAAATATATTAGAGTTCGCTTTATTTATTTTTTTTGTATAGTATTTGAAGTGAAACTGCGATTCCAATAAAAATTCGTTATAACGGAATTGGAGGAGAAAACTCCATTAGCTAAATGTGTTAGTCCTCGTGTTGCCTTCTTGATTGCCCTCGCGTCAGTCACGTTTGCCAATACAAAGACTCTCAAAGCCCCCCTTCCCGTTCTCAACGTCCTTCGCGCATTCAGGATTTGTTTTTCTTTACCTGCGTATTCTTTGACGCCCACGACTAGAAGCGTCAAAAGCTCTCGGCAAACATTTTGCCGGGAATTTGTGCCGGGAAGTTCCGTGTTTGCACGAAGCACGCGCACTTCCGAAATTTCCTCCGTGACGCTTGTCACTGCCAGGCCTGAATAAATTCGCGCATCGTCGGGTAAGCCTCTCGGGATGATTCGACGCACGGATATCGATCATGTCGTACGCGCGCCTTATTTATTAAAATACATTGCGTATTTTTTGTATTATTATTTTTCTACAAAACTCGTGCGTCAAATTTTTCTCCGGATAGTCCGTGGAAATAAACAGGAATATTAAGGAGGCCCATCTGGCGTTCGGACTTAAGAGTGATTTCCATTCGCAACTGAGTTTCCGGTGGCTTCTCAGGTGTCTAAATGAATCCTCAGAACTTGATGGTGCTCACTTTCTTTTTCATCACAGATATATCTTGTGAAACAGTTCTCATATGCCATAGTGTTCATATAAGATCATGCTAAAGGTAAAGAGGTCTGACACTTTCCAGTCGCATAAGTCCTACAAGGTCAGTATCTGTAGTCACTGACAAGAAAGGCAGGCGTTACTTATTAACACAACATTTGTTTCATCAGCCAATTTTCGAGATTTGTAACGTTTTTCTCTAACGTCTGACTGTAACGAAAAACCGACACAGAAAAGCGTTGCGCCCATAGGGAACCACATAAAAGACTTGAGTCCCACTGCAGGGTTTGAACTCACCACCTTGAGGTTGTGAGCCAAGTGCCTTAGAACCCAAAACTACAGAAGGACTTTTTTTCTTTTTTTAAGTACCGAGGGACGGTGTTTGCTGAAACACGCGAAAGCCCACCCTCTCGCGCGGCGCTTCAAGGCTGCGCGCACAGACGTGGTCGCTCGCCTCCCGGCCTTGAAAGCGTGTGGGCACGTCATACTGCGCCATCTCACGGCGTTTGTCCAAAACGGGAGCAAATCTTGGACACACTTGCTTTCTGGCGAGACGGTGCCGTTCAGGCGCCCTCTCTCTCTCTTCTTCCTCTACGGCCATGGCTGTTACGAAGCAGACGGCCACAGAACGTGCGCGAGCTTTTCGGGAACGTAAAATGGAGCTTTCGCCAGGGGCCCCGCAGGCGAAGGCCGATAAGTGTAAGGCCTAGCTATCAGGCATTCTGTGCCTATACCAGTCTTCGTCGGCATGATCAAGCTTGCATTACGTTCACGGGTCTTGCTTTGGGATTCTTTCTTCGACCACCTTGTCGGCTAACGCCGCCATGTCATTGGATGCGGAGCGACAATAAGATGTTAGGGACTGGTCACTCCTGGCGTTTCTTAAGCAGCTGTCAGTGTCTGTAGACCAACGCACGGTTTAAAAAACAAGCCCGCGTTTGCCCACACCAGGTGTGGGCACTGCGCGTGCGCAGAAACCAGATTCGACTGAGGCGAAGCATCTGCACCTGCGCAGTGCCGACAGCAGTGCCACCGCGGTGGCGTGACGTCAAAGAGTTGATGTTGCTCTATAGACCATTTTACCGAAGAGGGCAAGAGAAAAAAAAGGGAAAAGGGCTACCGGCGCATTCCTCCTTGCTGGTGTGTTAGGGACGCGCGGGAGCTGCTCGTTTTCTTCGGGGTTTCCTCGATTTGTTTACTTCCAAATTTAATTCGAGCTGGCGTCATTCAATGACGACAATTCTCATGGTCATCGAAACACCGAAAGCGCAGAATATTATCGGAGGACACTTCTACCGCGCACAAGATCCGACATGGGAACTGCGGCTGCAATGTCTTCAAACTCCATCGCTTTCCAAATGACCAATACCTATGGTGGCAGTGGGTTGCGTTCGTAAACTGAAAATACTTTTTTCCCCGACGACATCCTCTCGAGTGTGCTCGGAACATTTCGTGAATAGAGCGCGCACCGAACTTAACCGCTGTACCGTCGATGAACATGACCTACGCTCGCAAGGTGGGTGCAAGTGTTCGCGTAAAAATCGCCGTTTCAGCTTGTAACTTTTCGTAACTTAATGTATCTTAATGCTGATATTTTGCGGTGGTGACAATGACACGATTTTATCATTTACACCGCTCATAGACGAGGGCTCATTTTCGCCACCGAATGTGGCTGGAAATTGTCAAAAGTTAGTTCTATCGGTTTTTCTTAATGGCGCATCTTCTGCGCAATAGCAGAGCCGTAAGCTTAAGTTGACCGTCACAACACGACTGCGTTTTTTTATTATTATTATTGTAAATTAGGACATGACATAGCTGTAAAAACAAAATTCAATTTCTATTGCTGAAACATGCTCGTGCATCGATTTCGAATCGTTGAATCATTGATTGACTTTCCTCCGGCAATTGAGCCCATCTCCACTTCGCTGTTTTCATTCCTACACAAAAGACACACTCGTCGACACGGGATCCTCAATTAAAACTTTGGTAAACATCTGCTAGCCGGAGGGAGCTGCCTTCGATCGTTCCCTGCAATGCTCTTATTTCGCCCGTCCTTGTTCACATTATATTTCATTGTTGTGGACGACACGAATCGCCAAAAATATTCTCGGTGTACTGCATTTAAAACGACATACAATTCAATCGCTGTAAACTGATGCAATATTTTGAGTACTCACCCCTGACTTCTATCGGTGGCGCATACAGTGCCGCTTTTCTCGGCATCGCCGCACTAGCGGATGCCATAATGCGGGCAAGAAACGTATCCCAAATGAGTTGAAAAACGCCATTCGCGGCACACAAGAGCACAAGACACGCCCCAAAGCCGTATACCCAGCACCTCGGAGCACCCAACCAGCACACCCAATGCGGGAGCGGCGCCCCGAAGAACACATTCGCCAAAGTTTCGGACCACTCAGCATGGCCGCGGAACCTGACGCTCGCTAGATGGCGCTACAATATTCAAAATGGCGCTACCCACGATAAAACGGTCTATAGCCTTGTTTAGCTTCGTTCACCAAGAAAACGCGCGCGTCCTGCTTTACTTTTTATAAAAAGAAATGATAAGATATTGCACAGTTTGAACACATCGTCGGAAAGCAGACCTGTTTAATTTTCCGTGTGCTTTCATCATGCCCTTTTTCTTCTGTCGCTCTTTTTCTCGGTTGCTCGCTCGGAACCACCAATACCACCAAAGGTCGCCACTTACCATTCGACGCACTCCACCCCCCCCCCCCCCACACACACACACGCACACACACACACTTTGCATACTGGCAGAGGTATGCCGAATGTCCTTTATTGGTTTAGAAAGTTAAACCTTCCAATTTTTTTCTTCGATAATAAATTTTGGGTGCTAAATAATTCGGAAGTAGATCGCATTCTTGCGTCCGGTACATTGTATGTGCCTCGTCACTCGCTGATTTTCTTTCGTGATGGGCGGGAAAGATGCAGGCAAACTTGGCTCTTGAAAATGTTTCCTTTTAACGCTTAGCGGTAAGGCGCTCCCGTCGCAGAAATGCCGGAGTCGGCGTCGGTGGCGTTGCGACGGGAAAATCCTGATTGATCGATAGGGTTCATGACGTCACAGCCACATGACCTCGCGCGGAAATTTCAAACAACCCACAACGCTCACGTGAAACGTGACGTCACACGTGGAATGAAAGTGATTAAAAAACATGACAGACTGACTGAAATTTGAAAATCTAATTAAAGGTTAATAAGAACCAAATTTCCCGACGTTTTGCGACCAGCTCGTTCCTTTGGCTGCGGGTGACTGGGTTGGACGAAAACAAAATTGTGTTGCTTGTATGTTTATACAGCCTTGGTGCTATTACGCCTCAACGGGTGACCAGCCTCTTAGCTGTAGATGAGAAATTTAGCCAGTGCAGTACAACCAATAACCTGGAGTTTTTAACGTGCATCACGAAGTAGTGCTTACACGAACGCGTGCCGGTACTAAACTCATCCAGATCGAAACAAGCAGGAAGTGGGGATCGAACCCAGGAGGTTCTGCAGCGCCAGCTTTCGCTCCACGCTCCTTGCTGAGACGCATTAGCACATTTGGCCACCGATCCCACCTGTGTGATGGACGGAGGAGGTAGCTGCTTATGTAGGCCGGTTGTGATTACTGCGTCCGGGTTGTTCCACGAAGCGACGAGGCCCTGACACATAGACGCTTGGGAGAATGCCCGGCGACCTGTTAATGTTAACTTTTGTTGTCTGGATGTACCAGGATTCTAGGTGCAGACGTTTACGCCAGTGTCGTTCCGTGCCCAGGATCTCGCTTTTGTTGAAGGACACACTGAGACACAGTTTCGCTGCGTGTTCAGCGAGGGCACTAGCTTGGGCGCCGTTCTTCTTCACGTCGTATTTGTGGCGCCGGAAGCGTTCCGAGAAGTTCTTTGTTTCCCCCACGTATGCAGCAGGGCAGTCCGCGCACGGGATGCGATAGATAAGTCCTCAGGACTTCTCCTTTCCCGGCCTGTACTTGGGAGAGGAAGTCGGTGACGGGTGGTGGACACTGGTTTATGAGTGACCGCGATCCCATGTTTTTGAAGGACGCGTTCGATGGTCTAGCTGACGTTCCTCACGTATGGCAGGCACAGACGGCTCGAAGGAGCCAGGACCGTGGAGAGACGGGGACGGTGCAGCTTCTTGTAGACTCGGATAATGAACCCTTCGGTGTAGCCATTGTTTTGAAGGTCGGCCTTGATCTTGCTGACCTCTTCTTGGAGAGACTCCTCCGTCTAGCACACAGACATGGCACGTCTAAACAGAGCAGTGATCACCGACATCTTATGGGTCGTGGGATGCTAAGAGTCAAAGCTCAAGTACCTTCCGATATGCGTAGGCTTCTTGTACACCGAGAAAGTAAGCTTGTCTGAAGTCTTCTTCACACTGATGTCCAAAAATGGAAGCGCACCGCCTATCTCGCGTTCCACCGTGAACTGAATAGCAGATTCGACCAGATTTAAGTGTTGGCAAACACGGTCGATTTCAGTCGTCTTACCGACGCATAAGCAGTCGTCCACATAACGAAGAAAGATCTTCGGTTTCGGCACGAACGAAGCAAGGGCTTGCTGCTCAATCTAGTTCCATGGTGAGGTTGGCCATGATGACCGAAATAGCTGCTCCCATAGCAGTGCCGCTTGTCTGCTTGAAGAGGAGCCCATCGAACGAGAAGTAGGTGCTTGTGATGCGCAGTCCCAATAGACGGCAGATCACGTCAACGGACAAGCAAGTTCGATCCGTTAGACTCGTGTCGCCTATGAGAGCAGTCTTAGCCACGGACAACGCAAGCAGTACCGGAACGCTGGTTAAAAGCGACACAACGTCGAACGAGACAAGAGCCTCGTCGGTGTGTACTTCAAGCCCCTTAACGAGGTGGATGGAATGAGAAGAGTTCATTACGTACGCGGGCGTGTTGTAGGTGAGCGGGTACATCAGCTGGTGCAGGAACGTCGACACTGCGCGAAACGGGGATGTATCGAAGTCAACAATGGGGCGGAGGGGTACACCGGACTTGTGCAACTTGGGAAGGCCGTAGGGGCTGGGGCTCACCCATGTCGGCATATCAGCCTGAGTTAGAGACCACGAGAGTCCGGGTGTTTCTTGAATGTGATGGAGAGTGTCCTGTGGCGGTCTCCTGGATCTTTGCAGTCGGGTCCTTTCGCACGGGCGTACACGCAGAGGTGGAACGAAGCGCCATCACTTTCTCTTTGTACTCACATTTGTCGAGAACAACCGTGGCGTTGCCTTTGTCTGCCGGAAGAACCACAATGTTTGTCGTCCTCTTTCAGAGTTCTCAGGGCGTGGTGACATGTAACGCGAATTAAAGGTCGCAGCATCTCTCAAATTATTTCACTTTATTAGCAATTCATTTGCCTTAAAGTAAAGTTCGAAGACATTTTAGGCGGGATTCGAACCCACGACCCTTCGGTAGCGAGCCAGACACGCTACTGACGAGGCCATGTCCCCCGCACTTGCTGCTCACTGGCAGGAAGAGCATGAGAAGCGAATGAGAAGGCGATGCGAACAGGGTCCAATAACGCTATCGCGTTCCACTCTTAAAGCCGAAGCTTAGAGTCATCCAAGTTTGTCACTGAACGAAGCCGCCTTTTATTCTGTCGAGTGTACAGGCATATGCTGGTTTCTTTGTTGGGTGTTTCTTATCGCACGTGTAGTCTCGCTACAAATGGTTTGCATCGGGCTAGTTGATGCCGGAGAAATTTCCACAAAAATCGCAGAGCGATAATGTCACAGCGAAAGTAGCTTTGTTGTTTGCAAAATCATAAAAATAAAATCTTCGCATTTTTTGTTCTCTTGTTTGTCTCTAAACTTCTTTTTCAAGCAGTAGAATTTTAAAACATTAAAGTACAAGCAGTCTGACCGTCATTCTTTTTCAAAATCAAGTATGTGAAGGCCCAGATGATCTCCAGTTTATGAGCTAGGATTTACAAATCGAGGCACACGTAACAAACTGTTTCTGGAAGCTTCCCGCACACGAGCAGCTCAACGCTTAAAACTCGGGGAGGGGGGGGGAGGAAGACAATAAAAAGAACGAGTCGTAAGCTCTTTCTATACGCCTGGTTGGTAAGTAATCGCATTCATTTTCAAAATGAATAGCCAGCCGTTACAGAACGGGAGAAGCCTTGCGGGCAATCTTCTCAATCCCGGTAGTAAACACCGGAAGGCTCAGTTGCACAAAGCTTTCTGCCTCGTCGTTGGAGCTGAAAGCGATTAGAGTCACCCAAATGGAAACGAGGTTCGGGCAGACCCGTGGGAAGCACGTACCACAAGCCCGCGGTCTGTTTGTTTAGGGTAACAGCCTCTTTCATCGTATTGGTTAAGTCTTCCGGAAGTATATTGGGCAAGACGTGGACCCGGACTCTTTTCAGTCGCGGACGCTGGGCTGCGACAGAGTCGCCGCGTAAACATTTCTGTCATCGACCCTGGAAGCACTTTATCAGACACGTGCGTACAAGCTGAATGAGAGGCCTTGGAGCAACAGGTCCAGTTAGAAGTCTCGCTATTCCGTGAGCCCTGTCTTTTCCCGATTGATCCCATTATCATTGGCAGCGCGTAGAGTGAGTGTGTAGGATGGGCGGTCGGTCAGTAACCTGCGCTCGCGTCGTGGATTCCCCTTATTTGATAAAGATCGATTGTTTCATCTTTGCGATAATGCACCTGTGTTTGAATGTTCATGATTAAGTGTTGTTGTTGTTTTTCACTTCGTCCTTTTTTGTCTGTGTAGTTCTTTATGCCAATCAAAGTCACTAGCTAGCAAAAGAAACGCAGAGTGTGCCTTATTACGTTAACGCTTCTTGCATCGTTATTTCTTTTCCGGCGTTCCTATCGTCTGAAACAGCAGTCTCATTGCCGTCTGCGCCCACCCCCAGGAGTGCGTAGATCGCAGCGCATGTGAGCACGACTGGTTCAGTTACCATGGCAACATAAGCAAAAACAATGCCACAGGCACGTTTTTTTATTATTGCTAAACCGACACACATTATTCTTCCACCATGAATTCAACCGCGCAGAAGTAGAGCAGCGGGCTGCGGATGTCTCGGTCCGCAACCCTATGCTGTAACTCTGCGTGCGCCGGGCAAAGGCGTACGCCCTGCGACTCCCACAACTGCCACACCATGTCGATACTCTTCATAGTGCACGGTGATCTTGTGGAGCGAATTAATAAACTGTATGTTCTTCTCCATTCCCCTAAACGACTATTTAATGTCTTCTTAACAAATTGATACAATCACTTCTTAAATAATGCATTCCATCTTATAAACAACTTTAGAGAAAACGACACTGCCATTTTTGTTCTTATTCTGCATGCATGCTAGTGCAGAAATATTTTGAGGTCGTTTCTCTACTTGGTGCCGACGTCCCTTACCTGTCCGTTCGGATTTATAGAAAGCCGGTGAGACACGTAAATACACGAGAACACCGGCAAGAAACGTAAGGCAATAATCTTTTGCGAGGCTGACATTCGAAGCGTGACCCACAATGGCACAAAAGTTTAGGAAGAACGTGCCTAATAAAGAACGCCAGGCACGTTTTCCTTGGACGTGCCTTGCGCTCCTAACTAGAGGGTAGAAAAGGAAGCCAGGTACGGCGCTAGCTTCCCGAAAATACCTCCGCTTCGACATACGCTCTCTCGCGGGGCTCCTGCTCGACTTGGAATGCGAGTCGATGCATTGACGGTAACAAGGGCGGGCACGCAACCTTATCGCTACGTGGACATGTACTTCGGATTTCAGTGTCCGGCCGACGCAAGACCACAAGCACGGTTGTTGCGCACTTTCTTCAGTATGCATCAGTAACATCGAGGTCATGCGAGCATCTTGCTTCAGAACGTAACTCGAAGGCAGAAGCAAACAGCAGTAGCGGCTGCAAAAGTTGAGCAAACCCAACCACTCGTAGCCTGAATGTCTTCAATGGTCAGAACGGTCAATGAACCAAGCTGTCCTACTTTTGTTTGCATGATGTTCTTTCGGGGTAAAGCCTTGGTGTTCCAGCTAGCATGGAGGTGGTACCAAGAACTTGTAGTTTCTTTGAGTAAGTTCTTCCAAAAAACGGAAGGCCAATGAAGTCAATGAGCAGCGTAAAAGTATTTTCTAACCGGGACGCAAAGGTGTCAGGTCAGCTTTGACTCTCAGTGTTCGAGAGTCGTTTCTAGTTGTATGGAAATGGTCCAGCTTGTAATCAGTTCTTCATTCAAAGACACCAAGTAAAAATGAAGTCGCAAAGGAAAATGACGAGACAGAAGAAACGATGTCTAATCTACCTGCAATTCTTACCCATTTTCCTGGACGCGCAGGTCTTCGGCAGCTGGGTGCTGGGCGGTGTGGCCTGCAAGGTCATCGTGTACCTGCAGATCGTGACCCTGGCCTCGACCACGTTCATCCTGACCTCGATGAGCTACGACCGGTACATGGCCATCTGCAAGCCCCTCGAGTCCAGGTCGGGCCTCAGGCGCGCCCGCTGCATGGTCGCCGCCTCCTGGGCCATGGCCTTCGTCTTTGCCACTCCGCAGCTCTTCATCTTCCTCCAGGTGGGTTGAGACTGCATCTGGACGACGAGTCATTTGTACTCAATCCTCATCGACCAGAAAAAGCTAGAAAAGCAAAAAAGCGATCAGCGTGTTGGGAGAAACAGTATCATGCTCCGAAGTTATGATATGCAACTACGACGCCCATGCTCAGTAAGAAACCTCATTTGCGTTTTATTCACTACCGAGCAACCTGAGAATCGATGACTACTATCAAGATAGCCTCACCGAGCAGTCTTTTGTTTTAGGCCGTCATTTGTTGTACATGTTTCAATTATGCTTCCACGTGCTGAGGTGTGGGAAGAAGTAGAAATACAAGCATATATTGTTGTTTATGCTCAATGTTGCAGCAATGTCGAGGCAACACCGCAGAGCATACACGTGTTTGACCTCTGTACATTTACAAGGATGCCAAAAAGTCCAATGGAGGAAAATTGTATTATCTTCTGGTCCTGGTGAATATGTTGCACAGTGACATGCACAAAAAACGGCATCGATCTGGCAGGTCCATAACTAATGCATTGTGAACTTTCAAGCCATTATTGTGTGGTTATGGAAGTGCACGTTTGGCGGAATTGGATGTTTCGCCATATTGCAGAGTGTTTAGAGCTTTCATGAGCACCTCCTGATAGTGTGTTCTCCTTATTTCACAAAGCATCCACAAAAACAAAGCAAGCCGACACAAGAGCATGGCATGAGCGTCCGGCATCGTTCCCATGCAGGTCCAGACGGGAGTGACGGCATCCGGTCTTCCCCACCTGGAGTGCCTGAGCGTGGGCTACACGCACCACTGGCAGCGGCAGCTCTACTTCAGCTGGCTCACGCTCTATATCCTGGTCGTGCCGGGCCTGCTCATCTCCGCCTTCTACCTCAGCCTGCTCAGGGCCGTGTGGGCGGCCTCCGACGCCATTGCCGCCACGCCGGCCAAGGACAGCGGCAACGTGGAGTCCACACTACGGCGCTGCACCCAGGCGCAACCCCTGCTGTCTCGTGCGCGAGCCAAGACGCTCAAACTGTCGGTGAGAAACGAGGGCTGAGTGTTAAACCAACGCCACACGAGACTCCAGCGATATCGACGCCGCGTTGCGGCAACGCCGAGAACCCCCGAGAGAAGGTCGTTTCGCCTCTGTCGTCTGCTTTCGTTGCTTGATTCTCGTAGCCAGCATAGCTTTATACTTAAATTTACAGCGCACAAGAATAATTCACAGTGAAACCTGCGCACCGGTAAAAATGAACCACTCATTTAGCGCTGACTATCAACTCGTTGCATTTGGTCTCCTTCTACGCCGTTTTCACAACTGCAACACATCGTTATTTGCTCTTTTTGTTATGTAAATCAACTCTTTTTCAGGTAACGTTATAGAAGGGTTGATAACACAATTTGCGTCCAACTTCACAATGTTCTCAGCCTCAATAATGTCTCGAGTGAGCTGTTGAAAGTTCTTGTTGATAACGGTGCAGTCCGGCAACGGATGTCTAGCGGTCATCAAGTTGTTTGCACCTTAAAATAATTTGTACTCGGCTACAAACGTTTATCAACCCACTTAAGCCATTCATTGTTGTAGTTCTTCAGAACGTGAACGCGAGGACTACGTTCGATGCGCGTTGGAAAAAGCCAACGCGATCCCTTTCTCTCACTTTGACGACCTTCCGGACGCCGATAGCTTAGTTGTTTTACAGTCGCTTGTCGCCCTTCGAAGAGGCTTAGGAATTTTCAATATCGTCCACCTCGCGAAAATTAGTCCTCTAAAAATAGAAAAAGGAACAAGTCTATATTTGGCCGGATGCGCGAATCGAGCTGGCGAAAGAAAAAAAGCAAACATCGTTTGTAGTAATTATTTTTATCATCTTACACCATGTCACACTTACGCAATGTCCAGTAAAAGGTTTTTACCTTCCAGAAAGCACTTTCATGTGTAGCACCGATTCTACGCTGCAACGCAAGATATCAAGGTGTTTCCCGCGCTGAAACAAGAAACCAACGTTACTAAAACCCTCAGTTGGGAAACTCACCCTTGAAACATGGGCCGCTGGCGTCCACCGCGAAACCGAGCTAATTTCGATAACGGCGCCACCCTTTAGCGAGAATTTGAAACATGAAAGTTGCTTTACGTAGCTACTGCGAGATGGCTTGCGAGATGGCGCCACCAGCCCTTGCCCTACTCGACGTGCAGCCGTGCAGTTCCCGGACTGGACGCTGCGGGAGAAATGGCGGCGTTGCGATCGCCATTCGCTCGGTTCTCAAGTAGGGATTGGAGCCACTTTTTAAAGCAGGCTCTATGGCAGTTTCCCAACTGAGGGTTCTAGTAACGTTGCATGAAACCGACCTCCTTTCGTCCGCCATTTTGCCCATTGTAATATTGGATCTGCTGCGCCCAGCCATCTTCGCATCCCGAGCTGAAGAACGCGTTCTAAACAAGCGCAGTCGCTATCTTTTTCGTAATATCAGACAACGCGCATGCGTCCTCAGGCAAGTAACGCGGCATTTTTTGCCTGGTTGATAAGAAATAGAAAGGTACTTCACCTTGCGATTTACCGCATGAACGCTTCGAGGCACCGGAGTCAATTCGAAGATCGGGGCGTGTCACTTGACCTTCCGGTTAGTAAAAACAGCGTGCAGAGCATGAAGTCATCAGGCGCATGTGGAACACTGAATTGGCTAACATGGTTCTTAACTTCCGTTGAGGTACGTCGTAAGGCTGAAAGGAGCGTAGAGTCTATAGACTAGTCTAATTGAAGTTCGATCAATCATTACCATGTAGAAGGTGAGGCTTGTGCCCTTTCTCCTCTGACGTCATCACAAGTGGACCTCTGTAAAGGCTTTGTTGAGGCTCTGTTATACTCCGACGTTGAGAACAGCAAACGTGGCGTAGCGGCGCTCTCATAGATACTGATTGGTCGCAGATATCGAGTTGCTGCTCGCCGGTCAATAAAAGGCGCATGTTCTGCGCCGCGCTGCATTCGCTGCGCTCAACGTCCGAGTACAACAAAGCCTTAACGCCGGCTAGCTCGTGTCCGCTTCGCTGCGGTCGCGTCGCCGACGCGCTGACGGCGAGCCGCATAGAGGCAATGCTGAACCGCTGCGCTTCCAAGATACAGGCGTCTAGCGCTTTGTCCCATAATTTCGTCAAGCGTTAGCGCTTCGGCTGCTTGGAGTGGTTTTGGAGGTCTACTAACAATGACGTAAATTTCTGGACTCACCTTCTAATTGGTATTGTCTGACCACAAAAGTAGAAAATGTATGACTTGATTAAGGAAAGCTCGGCTTAGGTGATTACCGCTTACCAGAATGCGAGCCGGAGCGCAACCACATGCTAAGAACAACGCAAACGCTCACAGTGATCTATTATACTCTGTCTCATATTGTAACCCACTTATGAATAATGAGATGTCGAAAGGCTGGGCATGCAATGCGTTTTGGTTTTGTATACAATTTTGTTGCTGTAGAGAGCGATGTTTGAAAGTGGACGGCGCATTTGAGGCGTGCACCCACCATTGGATGATTTCTCATCGGAGCAGTAACCCATCCACCTGTAGCAACTGGGCAAGTTGATGCTCGTGCTCTATGTTTTACGTGACCATGCTGCGGTTCATCTCTCCCCAAATATTACCTCGGCGTTGACGCCGACACTTATAGTTATCTAAGCAACTTAATGCGCCAGGCAGAAGTGGCAATACTCAAATTACTGTAATTCAGATACAGTAATTAAATTACTTTGAGAGTAATTTGTAATGATCTCATTACTTTTGATGCAGGTAATTTAGTGATGTAATGAATTACCCTAGTGGCGGTAATTGTAATTAAAATCGTAATTACTTTTTAAATAATTAAGGCATGTTTTTTTTATTTGCCCGGAAATAAACAAAGAAAAAAACGCAGTTGTTGCATTTGCAAAAAAATAAAATAAAGCTTTTTTAAAAAATAACGAAAAAGAAAGGACAAATGCGGTTTTCGTTTGTGTCCGCTGGTTCGTGTGACGGTTGGGCTGGGTGCCTTTATGTGCGCGTTGCTTGAAGGCACTCGAGGTCGGACTAGAAGGTCCTGCCACCTAAATCCTGCTGGGTTTGTGTTGCTGTGACCAAGAATGGGCTTCTCATAACTTGGCTTTTGTCCCCCTTGAAGATTATCTTGGCCCAAAATTCACACAAAGAAGACACAACCAAGAGGAATAATCAATAGCAAGGCAATCCGAACCAGACGCATCCGGGAATCGACAGCGTGCGCAGTTGGCGTTTCGGAAAAAAACGTGAACCCACAACACAGACAGACCCAAGATCAGTCGGTTCGGTTTGGGAGGGCATGTTGGTTCGCCTTACCTGTCTTTGATTTTGCCCACTGACTTGGTGAGGGGTTAACGGTTGTTACTTTGCAAATGCAAAGCAGAGTTGGTTCTTTATTTTTGCTTAGCTCCTCCTTTAAAATATATAAAACAGTAATTTAAAAGTAATTGCAATACTTTTATGCGGTAATTTCGAATTGTAATTAATTCATTACTCTCCAGTAGTGGTAATTTGTAATGTATTTTAATTACAATTCAGTCGTTCGTAAAAAAGTAATTAGTAATGTAATTTAATTACAATAAATTAGTAATTTTTGCCACCTCTGGCGACAAGGCACTAAAAATCTATTTGAAATGTTCTGAGGCTGGAGTCTCTCCAATGAATGAAAGCGCACCCGCGTTACGGACCAATTGCGGCGTTTACAAACAAGTTCGAGTTTACCCACATCAGAGCTTTTTGGCACTGCGCGTGAGCGGAAACCAGATCCGCGTGAAGTATCGCCTGCGCATGCGTATTACTGAGAGCAACTCCCTTCGCAGCGGTCCGACATCAGGATCGCGCGCTGGTGCGCTTGACACCTGCAGGCCAAGAAAGTTGTATACTAAGTATGAAATATGCGATCCTTCGAAATTGCGTCACTTTGACCCTGCTCGCAACGGGCTGCGAAGAGCGTAAGCCCTGGGATTTGTCCTAATTTTGTTCGAGTTCGCGTTATTCCCACGAACGACTTCGGACGTGGGGTGTACAGGAGGAGAGTTATGAGACGTAGAAATAAAATAAAACGAGGCGTTTTCTAGAGGGCGACTGCTTCGATCTTTCTTTCTTCTTTCTAATTGGCGTTATGTAACGATAAAGCAAACCAGAAGTAGACGGCTATGCTTCGTTTCATGGTAAGTCTAAAGCGCACTTGAAGGCCGGGAGAAATACAAGCACCAACAAGTATAATAAAGCTCACGTCATCCCGCATTCACTGCACCTGACTGGTTTAGCGATCAATAGAACACGTAAGAAAATCGCTAATGTCATGGCATTACGCTTTTGACGCTATTTGATTGGTCCCCTCCACTCATGTACCGTCGGCTGCGCTCGTACTTCAGATTAAACGTAGTGTCGTCTCGCGTTCCCTTTTCCATATACTTTAGCTATCAAAGGAGGAGCGGGGGAGGGCTGTTCCATTGATTGCCGTTGCACGGTTTATCCCCTTTCGTAATTCTTATTAGTGTCCGGTAACACCGGTAGACCGGTAACGAAGAAAATATTACTCGACTTTCCCAGTATGGTCTATCTACGCGTCACTGCGCTATCTAATGGCGGCCTATGCCATCGTAGCATTGCGGGATCTGAAGAATCAGCAGTTGGTCGCAAAGCCATAGAAGCCGACTGAAGTAGGATCATCTATAACTTCGTAATTCTAGCTAGTAGCCAAACATATTACGCTGTATTTCCCGGACAATTGTGGGGAAGCTTCTGGTTTTTTGAGTCTTTTGTCTTGTCGCCTGTTCTCTGCCTCCCGCATTAAAAATGGCATACAGCCACGAGACCGTGTCTGCCGCGTTTGCGCGTTACGCCTCGTGGCAGGACGAGCATGCGATTGCACGAAACCCGACGCCTCCGAAGTTTCGCGAGGCTTTCAAACTTCCCAAACCATTCTTGAACCTGGAACTAACGTGATCAA